>APFE031065377.1:212301-248829 GCA_000404065.3 Pinus taeda
TTTTTATTTTTATCTTTTTTTTAATTATAATTTTCTTTCATCTGTTGATTGTTTATATTTTTAATTTAATATTTCGTTATTATAAAAGATATTCCAACCTCCATTTCGATTCTTTTAGACTTATCATTTGTTTGTTTTCTAGCCTATGATGATGGGTAGACTAGATTCAGACAATTGCTTAACTTACCAACAACAATTACTTATTTTTAACCTTGGTTTTTAGATGATTGAAAGCTTTTTAGACTTACCATTTGTTTGTTTTCTAGTCTATGATGATGGGTAGATTAGATTCAGAGAATTGCTTAACTTACCAACAATAATCACTTATTTTTTACCTTGGTTTTTAGATGATTGAAAGCTTTTTAAATTTAGTTTACTTCGATGATAACTCCAAAAACAGTGATTCAAACACCTAAATCTAATTAAGGTTCAATTTAAGTTTCTTTAAACATCACATAATTAATATTTTTACTCCTAATGTATTTGTAATAAATTTATAAAGCATGTTCTTCATGCTTTGATAAAAAGGAAAATATTCTAAAGCATGTTCTTCATGCTCTTTTTAAAAGAAGAATTATAAATATTATATATATTAAATTCTTTGTAAAAATGCATAGTATAGGTTTAATGGTCTATTTTCTTTTAGAAAATCACTAGTTCAAACTTAAAAGAGAGAATATGTACACTTTTATAAACTTTTTTTTCTTTTTTTAACTATAATCTAGGTGAGGTGTAGAATCAATTTTTCTTTCTACAACTATAACATCAAGAGTATATCCGAGCACTCAAAAGCCAATATATCAATAACTTATTACTTAAAAAGAGTTGAGATGTTGTGTGAATGGGGGCACCTATTCCTCAATCCTTATCACAATGGGTCAAACAAGTCTTTTGCAATTGAACCCAGGTGGATGGGAGAACAAATAGTACTCCCAAAAACTCTAGCTACAAACTCAGGATTCTTGATAAAAAGGACATGGGGGTGAGCTTTGATCCACTTATGTGAGCACAAGTCACAAGACTATTTACTATAATCTCTCTAGGGTACAACCACGTGTTTGACCACTACCTCAGGGTGCCCTCGTGGCTCTAGTTTAGGCCCTCATGGGAATTGAACTTTGTTCAACTGTAAAAAACTCCTTACTTTCCACCACTAAATATAACCTCTTTGGACGTGCCTATGTAAACTTTATCATTTAAATTATTACTTGAAGAAGTTCCTTCATCCCATAAATAAAAAGGTATCGGAATCCCTTATCCCACACATTAGAAGGTCTCATGCACTAATTTATTATTTCACTTAATTGTAATCTAAAAAGTAGGTTATTATTATTTGAATTTAAAACATAAATATTTAAATATTTTATTTTTCAAAAATAAATATATTATAATATAAATTAATTATATATTAAATAATTTATTTTCTTTTATTTTTTTACAATAAAATTGAATATATGCCTCCATAATTCACATCAAATAATTATGCCTCCTTCTCAGGGATATATAGAGAGAATATAAATAAAAGATACTATAATAACAACACCGAGAGTTAGCTCAGTAGGTCAAGTTCCCATTGCTAAGTACCTCACTAGTTGGGAGGTCACGGGGTCAAATTTCCTCGATGCCTTTGGGGTTAGGCCTTGCATGTTTAGCTGATAAGTAGATCCCTTTAGGTTGATTTGCCTGGATTTTCCTATGGATGTAAAAGATACTTTAATAACAATAAGTGAAAGAGAGTTGTAGGTGCTTCGAATGGCTTGTGCTCTGCAAGTTTCTACAGTGGCTAGGGTTTTGGGTTAGTCAAACGTTTGTTGCATGGATCTTCCATGTTGAAATCTGTATATGTTCTCCCAACAGTTCAAGAAACTCCCATCATTGATGTTCTTTTGGGGGATGAAGCCTTTAACTGTGCAAAATATTTTTCAGAACAAGGTTTGGTCTGTAGACTCAATGGGTTTTGGTCATAGTTGGATGATCTCCATAAGTGGATCTATGATTCATGGAAACCTTTATTGTCTGATGATTTGAATATTTACCCTTTGGCTCGGGGTTTTTTTTGTTTTTGTAATAATCTTGAGGATAAGAATACTATTTGGGATTATGGGCCTTGGTTCTAGGGTAGTTTTGGTCTCTCCATGCAACCCTAGTCCCCTTCTTTTTATCTGATAACAGTGTTAATATCCTCAACTCTAGTTTTAAGGCTCTCAAACCTTCCTCTGCATCTTTGGGATATCCCTTTGTTAACTTCTATTGGAAATGCAATAGGGAAATTTTGTTTCAGTAGTTCAAAAACGCAACATTTCCTCAAGACCTATGTTTGAATATGCATGGAGATGGATTTTAATAAAGCTTTTCCTGTGAAGATAAATCTGATAGCTCCAAATTATGTATGGGTTTAGAAGCTTGACTATTAAAATGTTTCATTCTAATGTAGAGCATGTTATGAAACAGGAGATGTAATCAAGAATTTCCCCAATCGATCACAGAACAATAGAGCCTGAAAAAATAGTTGGAAGCCCAAATAGTGGGAAGGTGCTCACATAGAGCACTATACTATATACAAGGAAGAAGAGACCTAGGATAAGGAGGAAGCAAAAGTAAATCAAGAAGAAGTGTGTGTCAAAGAGGAACCACCAAAGGAAGCACAAGGAAGTCAAGAAGAATTTCATGTCACAGAAGATCCACCAAATTCAGAAACATATGAGGACCAAGCCTAGCAAACCCTATTAATTTTGGATCCTGCACTAATCTCTCACGAAACAAGACTAGAAATGCAATTTCTTTGGTTGATTAGGCATATGGAAAAAGAGATAAAGACAACAAATACCACTCTCAAAAGAGAAACTTGGATCGACCAGAAAAAACAGGATGGATTCAAGTTAGGAAAAAGGGAAAAAAATGTATCGCTAAGGAAAAATGAGAAGTTAATCAAAGTCAAATTGATAAGAAGTAATAAATGGAAAGAAAATATATCTGGTTCTTAGGAGTATTTTGGAAAATCTATAGCTAGAAAGGGAATAAGTATCATGGAGTTCTTGCTTAAGGTTTTGGATTCAGTCACCATGCTCAATACCAAACTACAAAGGATATTGGTAACTTTGAAAGAAATGTAATGGTTTTGAGTTCGATCCCAACCTTCATTTTTAATAAAACTATCATATATTTTTCATTAATAAAAAGCACATAATAAGTGAAAGAGACTTAGAGAATTTGGAAAAGAGTGAGAGGAATGTTTTACATAATTCCATGTATGTTACAATTCCAAAGTTTGGATAATACAATGTTAAATGGATAAGGTATATATATTGAAATATTAACATTTTCTTGGTCTTAAGTATATACACTTTAAAATAGAGGTTAAGGCATCAAGTTGAAATTTGATAATGTTTTGAAAAATATAAATGAGTTTTAAATTTACTTATTTTAAACTTATATTTTCATTATGAAAATATATATTGTGTTTTCTATACAGACTAAATCTGTAAATCAAAGATCCCAATCCATGTGGAGTTCATATTATCCACAAGATGATACTTCTTTTTTTGAAAATCTTAGACAGGTACCTTCAATACACCTCTTATTAATTATCATATGATCTTTAGAAATGAAATTTCATTCCATTGATTTCTTGGTCATCCTATAATTCATATAGTCTTAATGAGTCAGCTGGAAGTTGAAGTGCCTCTTTTGAGAGTTTATCAACCTTTTGGCTCAATTATTTGTATATGTGCATGAATGATGACCATTCAAATAAATTCATTTCTATTGATATTTCCCACAAAATATGATTCAAATTGGGAATATTGACCTCAACTTTATTGTTTTCCCAGTCAATGACTAACTTTGAATCCCCTTAAACCCAAACCTTGTACATGCCCAGATATCTAGAAATGTATAAAAGAGTCCAAAGCCTAGTAAATCCAATCTTTGTATCAATTCCTCTTCAATCTTTGTAGCCAAAACCTGCTAAGTGAGACAATCCCGCTCACTCTAGCCCTTACCCCCTTCAAAGTTTTTACCATGGATTTGTTAACCCGACATCCCTTTATTACCTAGGTCTAACCCATACTTTATTGGTAATTACCAGGGGTATGCATGCCTTACCAGGTATTACAACAGTATGCATATTTACATGCAAATTAAAAATTTCACTCCATTATAATAAGTTTTGGATTTGTTAACCCGACATCCCCCTATTACCTAGGTCTAACCCAGACTTTACCGGTAATTACCTAGGGGTACGTATGCCTTACCAGGTCTTACAACAGTATGCCAATTTCCATGCAAATTAAAAATTTCACTCCATTATAATAAAAAAAATTGTTTAACCTTGTTGTTGTCTTTGTACATATGACATCAATGTCCATATAAAAAGAACCCATCTACCAAATTACATGGGTCACCAGTTGATGTAACCGCTAGTTATCTAGGTGTTCTTTTCAGGTACATGTTCATTAATTAATTAATCCACTTGCACATATCCTCCTCATCCAGTGAATCTCTCATGACCCAATAATGTGCAGCTTTGCTTCACAATTTATGGCTTTTGATCCAGATGTGGAAGCAAAACTTAATTATCTCTCTATCTATCAGGCCAACACAAAACCTTGGCAACAAAAAATGTCCTTCTAAATCCAACTTAGCTCTGATACCAGTTGTTAATAAATTTATGGGCAAAGAGATAAATTATTACTGAGATTTACCGAGATTTACATAGAAGAATAATAAAATAACCAGCAACAATACACATAAATATTATACAAACAATATTTAATCAAGAAAACCCCAAATCTGGGGAAAAACCAAACCCAATGAGATCTCATTAGCATTGACCAAAACCCTAGCCAATCGGCCAAGTGAGCCTTTACCACTAACCTCCAGGCCTACATTACAATGAAGTATTCCCAACCTTTTATAATTCCATTACATGCAATACCGCATACCATAATACCATGGGTACACTATACCATGTTCCCAAAACCACTACTATTTAACTAGGTAAACCTTGACTCAAACCCAAGTCAATTTTACCTAACAATGATTCCATCATGGTTGTGGTTGACAAGTTGACTAAGGTAGCGCACTTCATTCCAGTAAAATCTATGTAATCAGCTAGTGATGTTGCATAGGTATTCATCAGAGATGTAGTGAGGTTGCATGGTGTTCCAAGAAAGATTGTGCTAGACAAGGATGCTAAGTTCACTTCCAAGTTTTGGAAGAATTTGTTTGCAGATTTTGGGATAGAGTTGGCCTTCAGCACAACTTATCATCTGCAGACAAATGGACAGATGGAGAGGGCCAACAAGATATTGGAGAAAATGTTGTGGATATATGTGATGCATCAACAGAGGAGATGGGAGGAGTACCTTCCATTAGTTGAGCTTGCTTATAATGATGGGTATCAGGAGTCGTTGAGGATGATTCCATTTGAGGCTCTATATGGGAGGAGTTGTAATACTCCCATCAGTTGGAGTGATCTAGTGAACAAGGTATTGATAGAACCAGACATGTTGGTAGAGATGGAGCAGAAAATGTAGGTTATCAAGAAGAATCTAAAGGTAGCACAGGATAGGTTGAAAAGTTATGAAGATTAGAACAGGTTGTTCAAAGAGTTTCAAGTTGGGGAATAGGTGTATTTGTACATCAAACCCAAGAATATATCCTTGAGGATTGGATCATGTGCCAAGTTGGCACATCAGTTTTGTGGGCCTTTCAAGTTTCTTGAAAGGATTAGACCAATAGCCTATCGACTTGCACTGCCTCTAACAATGAAATTAAATGATGTTTTTCATGTTAATAAGTATGTTAAAGATGTTGATCATGTGATTGACTCATCTGTATTGCAGGTGGAGCCAGATGGAGAATTTCAATCGGAAACTCAGTATATTGCAGAGAAAGCTTTTATGCTCTAAAACTGAGCAATCGAGCAGGTTAAAGTGCAGTGGAAGCACTTTGGGCCCGATGAAGCTACATGGGAGATGGCAGATCAGATGCGGACTATGTATTGTTATCTATTCGATGGTTGAGAGAATGTTTTGGTATATGTTTTGGTGTAATGTTTTTGGTATATGTATTTATGTATATGAATGTAAATGTTGCCATGAACTATGATATAAAGCTCCAATAAGTAGTATAGGTGTCATGTTATTATGGTTTTTATGTTGTCATGTTGGTTTTCTTCTCAATGGGTTGATCATTGTAAACACTGCATCGAGCTAAGTTATAAAGCTCCATGGGTAGTATGCTTTGCTTTCAGTATTCTTGTTGGTTATAGGTTTCAATGAACACCGAGGATGGTGTTTCCAAAAGAGAAAGGGTTCTATAACAACCCTGGTCAAAATTTCATGTAATAAAGTTAATAAAGGAAAAATAATAACCAAGGTCATGGGACACATATTCCAAGCTAAGCGTTGGGAAAAACATCTTATATGGTGTTCATTTTGTTTATTAGGGCTAAGGAAATTAGCAAAGGCAATGGAAAAGGCTTTGGAAAGGCATGAGGCATTAATTGGCATTTTATTATTGAAAATAATGGAAATTGGGATAAAAGGAAGGTGAAAGGTCATAGGTTGCATGTGAGGGGGGAAATGAAGGAAAATAATGGAAATGAAGACAATAGATGCCTCATTAATAAAAAGGCTTATGAGGATCGGTTGGTACCTTTTTGTCAGTTCAGTTTTGGAGCTCTCTGTTTATTCTCTCTCTCACACACTCTTGGACACTTAGAGAAATCTTGGAGCACTCTAGCATTTGATCAAGGAAAGAAAAGGAAGGACCAAGAAGGCAAAGATCAAGCAAGGAAGAGCAACATCTAGTAGATACAATGGGATTATTTGCAAGTATCAATTTGCATGTGCGTTTTCCTTGCTAGATTTGGTATGCATGGTACATGCATGTGTACATTGGGTTCTCTTACTACCATTGGCATGGGTTTCTCTAGGTGTGACAATGTCCTTCAGCCTTGGATTGCCATTTCCGGAGAGCCATGGTGTGATGGGTTCTCTTTTATTTGGTTAAGTTGGATTGTCGGATGGTTTTGAAACTGACTGTGGTGGTCTCTGAAATAAAGAACACAAGGCCTAGGAATCCTTGGACCGAATTGGGATTGCGGTAAAACTGGATTTTGTGTGCCTCGGTGAGCCTAGGAATCCTCCACTGGTGAATGGTGGGATAAAATAAATCCTAGAGGTGTATGCCCTCAATCAAGCCTAGGAATCCTTGAATAGTGAATGGCGGGATATATGGTAAAGCCTGGAGGCCGAAGTCTTGATTAAGCCTAGGAATCCTTGACCATTGTATAGCGAGATATACAATAAATCCTAGAGACTGGGAGATAGGAAAATTCCTCATAGTGCAGGTGGAGAAATCTGGTGGCATCCATGCTTATTTAGGGCCTAGTAATCGAGTGGGGATTGTGGTAAAGCCTGAGGAAACCTAGTTTAGTTTGGTTTTGAGTCCCACATTCATGCTTGGAATATGGAACGGGGGTGATTGGCTAAAAGAAAATTTTGTTTAACTTAATTTATGGTCGAGTGGTTCGGGAAACTCCCATAGCTAGTTGTCTTTTGCATTCATTAATAAGACCTCCTTCTCCTTGGTATTTCATGTGTAAATGTATCGGCTTATATGTGATTCTTATGGCTATTATATCCTTGTTATTTATGTTGGTTATATGCTGGTTATGAGCATGTTTTATGACAAACTTGATGTATTTCTCTCATCATGTTTTGATTTGTAAATGAATGTACAGTGAATACATGACCTAATAGATGATAATGTAGTTATTGTGATATGGAAACAATGCTTCTTTACGAATCTCAGATAAGTATGAGACCCTTATTCTCAGATATGTTGTTATGACCTATAGATTGCATATTTGTGACGACATGTTTGACATAATGTTTGTCATGGCTAGTAGGGGTCCATTCAATTCATTGATCAAGTGTTTTCATTAGTACCTTTGTTCCATTGTTATTTAGGATATTTGAAAGTTTCATGAAGTTCTGGGCAATGGCCTGAGTCCTAGCCCTGAAAAAGTGGCACATAATCCGGGGTTGTTGGCTCAGAACTAGCTGAAAAAGTCGTTAGTCATTGGCATGCCCTTGTTGTGGGAGTGACTAGAAGGCCTCATTCGCATGCCTAGCTTGTCATGGGAGTGGTTGGGGGTCCAGATCAGTGACATGTCAAGTTGCATCAAGGGTTGGTCACCTGGAAAGGTTGTTTGGCTTCTAAACATTTTGTAGAATGTGTGAAAGGTCAGATTGGTTATATTTTGTCAGTTCCACTTCCTTAACTGCACATGGGAAGTTGAATCACATCATAGTATCCTCTCATCACATGTTTACCCCAATGGACCGGTCAATGTCAGTGAATGTGGGAGGAGGGTGTTACACAACTACTTGGACAAACACAAATATATGAAAAGCCTAACTAAAATAGAGAGGTGTGGATTTGGACCTGATAGAGCGAAAGATAATAAATAAAAAAGGCATAGGCAAGCTAGCAAAGATATTGTGAGAGGATAAACTCCATGAAACACCCTAGAGGAAAGGACATGTAGCCTTAATCAATCATCAAGAATGACATCTCAAAGAAATTATCGACATTGAAGGAGTGACAAAAGATGAATATCAAAAGAATTTAAGAAAGCAAAACCCCCCACTTTTGATGGAGAGAATAATAAAGTTGAAGAGGTAGAGGCTTATTTATTGGGGATCAAGAAGTGTTTTAGAATCCACAACTACTTTGAAACATGAAGTGCAGGGTAGCAATCTTAAACTTTAAAAGGAAAGGCAGATATATGGTGGGAGGACTTAAGCAATGTTAAATCTATTTGAGAAAATGAGTTGTCGTGGAGTGAGTTTGAAATATTTTTGGGAGAAGTATATGTTAGTGAGGTATTGTGGACCTAAGATCAAAGAGTTTGACAAACTCAAATTGGGTCATCTTAATGCATATGAGTATAAAAATAATTTTTTAGAACTACTGAGGAATGTACCTTATATCAATGACAAAAAAGTAAATGTTTAAATGTACCTTATTGGGTTGCTTCAATATTCAGAGACAAGATTGATTTTGATTAACCCAAAACATTGGAGGATATTGTCAAGAAAACCTACTACTATTATGAACAATCCAAGCATAATAATAAGAACTAGATTGATTGGCAGAAGAAAGATCATGGCAACTTCAAGGGGGAAGTATTAAAACCCTTCAGGCATAAACAAATGGGAAAAATGGGAAAATTCACCACTCATGCCAAACATGAATTCCAATGGACCCATGTCACTAACAAAGAGCAACCCTTCAAGCCAATAAAATAATAAGTTGAGTAGAAGAAACTTCAATGTTGGAATTTTGGAGGAAACCACCTACGAAGGGATTTCCCTCAACCGTAGAAGAAAAAAGGAAAAAGGTTATACAATGAGGACTAGGTGATGATGGTTTATGATGTGGCTCTAAGTATGCCTTGGATTTATGATGCATTAGATAATCTTCAAGCAGATCATCAGGCCTCAATCATCAAGATGGAAGATAAGATCATTAACCAATTAGTTTCAATATTAATTCATTCTAGGATATAATCTTTTTTATATTATCCCTAATATTGTAAAATATTGCATCATGCAAAAGAAAGATAATACCAAATCGTGGATGGTTCAGCTGGCCATGAGGTCTAGAAAGAAAGTAATAGAATTAGTGGAATCATGTTTCCTTGAACTAGATGGCATGGCTACAACAATGAACCTCTACATCCTTCTGTTGGATTCGTATGACATACTAATTGGTATAGACTAGTTGGCATCCCATAGGAACATGGTGGATTGTTACAATAACTCATTAGAATGCCTTTATGTTGAAGGAAAGGGAAGAAAATTGTAAGGAAAGAAGAAGCCTATTTTTGTCTGACAGATGTTAGAGTTACAAGCAAAGAAGTGTAGTAAAAAAGGGTGTATTATATTCATGATTGAGATGAAAAATGTAGCAGAGGACCAAAAAAAAAATGAACTTTAGAAACACCCCATTTTACAATAGTACAATGATGTGTTCCCAAATGAAATATCATAGTTACCACCTACGAGAGAAATTATTTTTGTATCGAGATAATTCATGGTTCAGCGTCAGTCTCTAAGACACCATATCGCATGAACCCGCCTGAATTGATGGAATTGAAACTGCAACTAAAGGATTTTTTGGATAAAGCGTATATCAAACCCATTATGTCACCTTGGGGAGCACCGATTCTTTTTGTGACGAAGAAAGATGGCACGTTGTGGTTATGCATAGACTATCGACAGTTGAACAAAGAATAAATAAAGAATAAATATCCACTGCCGAGGATTTATAACCTATTTGACCAACTAAGAGAAGCTACTGTGCTTTCAAAAATTGTTTTAAGGTCTGGCTATCTCCAAGTTAGGAATAAAGATGAAGATATTCACAAGATGGCATTCAGAACAAGATATGGGCACTATGATTTTGTGGTGGTGCCTTTCGGACTTACAAATGCACCAACCATGTTTATGTGCTTAATGAACAATATGCTCAGCCAATACCTAGACAAAAATAAAATAGTATTTGTGGATGATATTATGGTCTACTAGAAATTCCGAGAGGATTACGAGGATCACTTAAAGGAAATATTATAGTTACTGAGGGGACACAAGCTATATGTTAATCTCAATAAATGTGAGTTACTTAAGAATCAGTTTCAATATTTGGGGCACGTGACTTCAAAAGGAGTGGAAATGGACCTCGACAAGATCAAGGTCATCATGGAATGGCTCACTCCCATAACTGTCATTGAATTTATAATCAGATTATTTCCTTCCTAAAAACATCAAGTTTTCTTCAAACATTCTCATGAAATGGCTCTAATCATCACCTAATATTGTTTGAAATCTTAACAACAATAGATTATTGACCTCTCCAGTTCTGATATAATCTTTTTTGGGCTCAGAAGGAAGGGTTTATAGAAGTGTTGCATCATTTTGGTGTATTTGGATTCAAGGAAGTCCAGTGGTAATATGGGAGAAGAAAATAAACACCTTAAGGAAGCTTTGAAGCAATGGGAACGATCCCAGTGAGAAGATAAGAAAGCAAAGATTCATGCCTTGCAAAATAAAATGGATTCCCTTCAGTCCAAACCAGAAGAAGGTCCTTTCACTAAGAAATATTGCAAGAAGAAAAAGAAAGTTTCAACACACTGCACAAGACTCTACAAGAAGAAGAAGAGGAGTGGAGACTCAAATAGATAAGTACATGGATATAAGTTGGGGATATGAATACTAAATACATTCACAAGAAAGCCAAAAATAGGACCCGGAAAAATAATATCAAGGAGCAATGGATTAAAGGTAATAAACTCAAGGAGGTGGATCATATTTTTGAGGTGTCCAATTGTTATTTTATCGATCTCTATAGAAAATCGGATCTAGCCTCCCCTACTATGGAAATATTTATGTTAGAACATGTTCCAAAGGTTGTTACTCAAGAAGATAATATTCATCTCCTAAAGAAAAATTCCATGGAAGAACTTCAGCAATTCATGCTAGCGTTCAATCTAGACAAAGCACCCATCTAGTATGGCTTCTCAGTGCACCTCTATCACTAGTTATAGGAGGTAATTAAATATGATTTCCCTAGAATGATTGATTACTCATTCAAAAAATTGTGTATGGGAGGAGGAATAAACTCCTCATTCTTAGATTTCATTCCAAAAGAGGAAAAGATCTCCTCCTTTGTGTGTTTTAGGTTTATATCATTATGTATTGTTTCTTACAAAGTCATTTCTAATATATTGGCTCTTGAAATGAAAATATTTTTTCCCAAGCTAATCACAAAAAATCAAGGGGGATTTATGCCCAACAGATAGATTTTTTATAACATCATCTTGGTCCAAGAGGTTCTCCACTCAAGCCAAAGCAGGAAGAATCAAGGAATGGTCATAGGTGGATATGCCCAATGCCTTCAATAGGGTAAGGCATGAATTTTTATTTCAAGAAATGGCTAGATATGGATTGGATCAAAGATTCATATGTTGGGTTTCATTATGTATTTAATCCATGGATTTCACCTCTAATAAATGATAGACCATGAAGATTCTTTCAGGCATCCTGTGGCCTTCATCAAGGGTGCTCGTTGTCCCCCTTTATATATATTTTAATGGTGGATTCCCTTAGTAGAATACTTGAATATGAGAGATTAATGGAAAATCTCCCAAGGATAAGATATGTGAGAGCGGTAAGCACATTGACCACTCTCATTTTGTAGATGACACCCTACTATTGGGAGGGGCATCAACTATCATTTCACAAAGATTTAAGAAAGCTCTAGATTATTTTCTAGAATCATTAAGGGGATAATAAAATGCAGGTAAATTATAAAACTAATTTTCAAATGCATCTACTAAAGGCAAAGACAATAAGGCACTAGATTTGGCTTTCCCCCTAGTGGAAGTTTGGAAAATTTGGAGTACTTGTGGGTTTCCATTTTCCTAAATTCCCATCATCGAAAAGCTTGGGAAAGTGTTTTGTCCATATTTAAAAGAAAGTTGGAGGCTTAGGGAGCACGGTGGATAAATATAGTAGGCCACGTTGTCACGATTAATGAAGTATTGGAAGCCCTTGTTAATTTTTAGTAGAATCAGAAATTCTCTAGCCTTGAAAATTGGTGGAGAGGCTAAGGCACATGAGTAATAAAGAACCCAGATACCGTTTGGTGAAATTCCACCGAATTGTATTTTATTAAAATAATTAATATTTTTAATGGGGTTCCTAAGTATAAACTTAGGGAAATTAAAATATTAATGGGTATTAATCAAAATATGGGTGAGAATGATCTAGAAGGCGAATCAAGTCATGTTTTAATCTTAGTTTTTGATTAAAGACTTAATATCGACCGTTGAAGTCTCAGCAAGAAAAGTATAAGAAGGAGGCTTAGGGTTCATTTAGAGACGCACAGAGAGATTAAGGAAATCGATTTTCTAAGTTTAGAAGTTCTCAGGAGGACAATTGATTGGGGAGATATTGCAGCAAAGGGGCAAAGAGAATCTGAGAGAAGGAATTTCCGGAGAATACAAGGCAGAGAAAGGACAAAAGACGTCAAGAGGAGGCTGATGCTGGCCTACGTAGTGCTAACACAGAGGCAGTGCAGTCAGTGAGGGGAAGTCGAATTTCTGTAGAGGTAATTTGAAGTTCAGGTGTCGGAAGCCAGGGTGTGAGACTAGAGGGAAGAAAGTCGAATTCTTAGCCAACAGAAGATCCATAGCAGAGAGGCGGTGTAATACCCAGGAGGGGTGATGCAAAAGCTGCCCAGGGTGATGCAGTTTGATGCAGAGGCCATCAGAAGGTGACGCAAAGCCTCCCAGAGCTAAGGATTGGTCACTGATTCTCTAGTGACAGGGTGAGATTATTTCACCATTCTTTTGTCCAGTATTTTCTCTGTAAATGATTGTTATTTGAAGCATCCTAGATTTGTATTCAGAATTTTCTCCTACATAATAATAAACCCTCATAGTTGCTACACTGGTTTTCTCGCGTTGGGTTTTTCAGGGGACTATTTTGTCCAAAAATAACTATCCTGTGTATCTTGTTCTTTGAATTTTCCTTGTTTCATGTAATCAAATTTAAGTAGTGTAGGTTGCAGAAGTAATTTTCTTCAGTATTCAGAAGAATAACTTGATGAATGTAATTAAAATCAAGTAGGTGAAGTAGATTTAGATTTGTTGTAGCAGGGGTTCCTTGAGGATTAGGAATTTTCACATAGTATCAGAGCATTGATTTTCAAATGGGGAAGAGTAGATCCAATGCTGAGCAGTGAGGCCAAAAGCTGCACTTGGAAGCAATTTGAATTTCCTTGAAGGGATTATGCAATCCTTGTGAGGAAAGCAGAGATTCTGAGGAAATCTCTCTCTGAGAAAGTCGACAGAGAGGTATGATTTCCAGTTCATGAACTTGCAGAGGCAGAGGGAGTGACGCAAAGCCTCAGCGCAGTTCTTGAAGGGGGTAGTTTCGGTCGGGGCAGAAATCCATCGAAAAAGAGCAAGACACATAGAAGGGGAATTTTCTCCTCAGAGAAATTTTCTTGCCAAAAGTTTGAATTTCTCACTTGTCGAGCAACAGTGTTGTGCAGTGACTAGAGGAGTCAATTCGACAGTTTGGGTGAGATGGAATCGCATGGGGTCAGAGATCAGGACTAGTTGGAAGGTGCTTCCAAATATGTCATATGGAAGACCATAATCTTATTTTTTCTGGAAGAGTACGATCTCGAAGCCTACGTCAAGAGTGTTGTGTTTGTTCCTGCTGACAATGATAAGAAGAAGAACTACAAGGCTAAGTAATGGAAGGCAAAGAGGTTCATACTTGATGCATTTTGAGATCATGTGGTCTCACACTTGTAGGGCAAGGATACAACCCGAGAGATGTAGGAAGCTTTGTCTTATCTATATGAAGGCTATCCGAACAGCGGAAGATGTACCTAGAACAAAATTTGTAGTAGACATTAATGGAGAAGGAAGAAGGGGTTAACTCTTATCTTCAACGTCTTCAGGACAACAGAGACCAGCTTGTTGTAGTGGGTTCTACTCCTCAGTCTACCACATGGTAAGGACGACCCTGAATGGAGTCTCGAATGAATGGAAAGTCTTCATCCAAAGTATATTGGGCACAGAAAGACTACCTTCATGGGAGGAGATGAGGGAAGCTCTTCAATAGGAAGAATTAAGGAGGGATTTGGTTAATTTTAGCCTCAATGGCAGTAGTGGGAGTGGTATGAAGACCAAGGAGGAGGAGGAGAACACATCTCTAGCATCAAAGGGGTAGAAGAAGTAGGAGTGGAAGAAGGACATTTCGAAGGTGAAATGTTTTAGTTTTGGCGAGATGGGCCAATATGCATCCCAGTGTCCTTTGAAGGAAAAGGATAAGGATGAGAAACATGATCCTAAGGATGCTCCAATAAATATTGATGAAGATGAGTTTTCCATGAGTTCCCATGCATCTCCAGGAGGGATATGGGGCAATATTGAGTTGTAGTTGGGAGGACTACATGTGGGCAGGATCTTTGAGGAGTCCACCTCTTGGATTAATTCCTTGCTATGAGAGCCCAAGATTCAGTAGTGGCAAGATGAACTTAGTGTCAGATCATGCAGTGGATTGTTTGGAGAGACAGATGCAGTAGCCGAAGACGAGAGACTGAACAACACATAGCAAGGTTGGCAGCAGTGAAAATGGCATATGCGGAAGATTCAGAGGTCAGAGACTAGAGCAATTAGATTCCAACATTCATGGTATTATGCTGAATATAGTTAAGTTCAGTTAATTTTGGATGTTTTTTTGTTGCTTCTCTCAGCAACTAAGTTGCAATACAAATGCAGTGTTAGCAGTGGCAGTGCTAGCAGCATAACAAATGCAGCATTTGAGAGGGAGTTGCAGTACAGATGCAGCCATGGTAGTGGCAGTTTCATGGGCAGCAGTACAGTAGCAGTAGCAGCTCAGTGTTGGTGGCAACAATAGTGCAAAAAGGAGGTGCTTCAGAGACAAAGCAGCATGCAGGTGGACATTGTTGCTAGAGCACTTTCCTCACTAAGAGGGAGTGTTAGTTTTTGGTAGCATCGGAAGTGATCTAGCCTTGAGAATTTATGGAGAGGCTAAGGTACATGAGTATTAAAGAAACCGAAAACCGTTTGGTGAAATCCCACCTGGATTTTATTTTATTAAAATAATTAATATTTTTAATGGGGTTCCTAAGTCTAAACTTAGGGAAATTAAATATTAATGGGTATTAATCAAAATATGGGTGAGAATGATCTAGAAGGCAGAACAAGTCATGTTTTAATCTTAGCCATTGATTAAAGACTTAATCTTGGTGATTGAAGTCTCAAGAGGAAAATTATAAGAAGGAGGCTTGGGGTTCATTTAGAGATGCACAGAGAGATTGAGGAAATCGATTTTCTGAGGAGAGAAGTTATCAAGAGGAAAATCAATTGGGGATATCTTGCAGTAGAACGGCAGTGAAAATCTAGGAGAAGGAATTTTCGGAGAATACAAGGCAGAGAAAGGACAGAAGACATCCAGAGGAGGGCTAACGCTGGCCTACGCAGTGCTGACATAGAGGCAGTGCAGTCAGTGAGGGAAGTCAAATTTTTGTAGAGGGATTTCAAAGTTCAGGTGTCGGAAGACAGGGTGTGAGATTCGAGTTAAGAAAGTCGAATTCTCAATTAGCAGAAGATCCAGAGCAAAGAGGTAGCGTAATACTAAGGAGGGGTGACGCAGAAGCTGCCTAAGGTGATGCAGTTTGATGCAGAGGCCATAAGAAAGTGACGCAAAGCCTCCAAGAGCTGAGGATCAGTCACTGATTCTCCAGTGACAAGGTGAGATTATTTCACCAGACTTTTTTCCAGTATTTTCTTTGTAAAGGATTGTTAGTTGAAGAATCCTAGATTTGTATTCAGAATTTTCTCCTGCTTAATAATAAACCCTCAGAGTTGTTGCACCGGTTTTCCCGCATTGGGTTTTTCGAGGACCATTTGTCCAAAAATAATTTTGTCCTGTGTATCTTGTTCTTTGCTCAGTTTCCTTGTTTCATATAATCAAATTTAAGTAGTGTAGGCTGCAGAAGTCATTTGCTTCAGTATTCAGAAGAGTAACATGATGAATGTAATTAAAATCAAGTAGGTGAAGTAGATTCAGATTTGTTGCAGTAAGGGTTCCTTGAGGATTAGGAATTTCCACAGACCTCCCATTGTATCATTTTTCAATGCTTCTTTCTCCCAAGGGTGTCCTTATCTGGATGGCCAAGGAGATTATCAAATTCATATGGGAGGGGGGCCACTCAAACAAAACAAAACAAAAATTATCTGTTATAATGGGAAACTGTAAAACCTCCAAAATGTCGTGGAGGCCTAAGAATCTGAGAGCCAACTATGATAAACAAGGCAATCAAATCCAAGTTATTCTAGAGTCTTATTACTCATAATGAAGATTGGTGGAAATCTGTATTAAAATAGAAATTTATGAGAACACATCATGCTTAGAGCCTTAATTTAGTACAAGCCTCGAAAGGAGGCTCAGTGATCTGGAAGCTCCTCACTAGGAAATCCCCCTTGATTAGCTTGTATGCATTCTGCGGACTAGGAAACGGGAAATATATCAATCTGTGGAGAGATAAAATAATGGGAAAACATCCCTTAGAAGAGAACCATGAATTTATCCTTCTTAGGGAATATTTTAGTGCCCAAGTTAAGTCATCTCTACAAGGCATATCAGAATGGAATGAAGAAAGTCATTGGACAGGTTGGAATTTTCAAGGAGTCCTAAGCAATTTTAGCCTTTTGGTGACCAAGCTCCATGACAAATTTATTGGTTGTGAACCATGGAGACTAAATGAGGTTGATAATTTATGCCTCTTTCCTCTTCTATCATCATACCCCTCCAAAGTCTAGAATTTAGGCAATGATCTAGAAGTCCATTGCAAATCCAAAGGTAAATTAATTCTATTGGTTGCTTGCTCACAAAAAAAATCCTAACTATAAAAAATTTGAGGAAACATGGCATATAAGGCCCATCCAAATGCCCATTATGTAAGAAAAGCAAAGAAACCATACAACACATTTTCCTTGAATGTGCATACGCTCGAGCTGCCTAGATGGAGGCAACAAGTTCTATCTCAGGGTTGCTAATATGTCCTAGGAGCCTACAATATTATTTCTCCTCATGTCACTTTTTATTTAAAAACATATGGGAAGTGCTTCCTAAATTTTTCTATTGGAAAGTGTGGGTGGCTCATAATAATGCCATCTTCAATAATATAGAAGTTTATCCCCAAATTACATCATTGAAAGCTATGTCCCTCTACCTTGAATTTGAAGCTTTAAAGTTTGCCCAGTTGCCACTCCAGCTAGGGTTAGATGATTTAGAATAGAAATAGTGTTCAAGAATGATAATTAAGATGTGTTCACCTCATCTCTAGGAAGAAATCAAAATCGCCCACAAGCAGAATGGAATATAAGGATGGTAATAAAGGAATTCAAAAAATGGAGAAGTCAACATGAAGATTGGTCTCTACATTTTTATGGAGCTTGGAAAGGAAACCCTAGGGTCGTAGGAGAAGGAGGGATTCTATACAACCCCAAGGAAGCAACAATAGTTGAGTACTTGAGAGGCCTAGGTAGAATGAAAAACAATCTTATCAAAGTTAATTCTCTTCTACAAGGAATCCAATTATCAAAACAATATAAAGTTTCCTCTCTCACCGTGATAAGGGATTCTCTCCTCCTTATACAACATTTAGTGAAATATACAATTCCAAAATACAAGGCATTGGGCCATCACATGAAAAGAATCAAGGAGACAATGAAATGTATGGACTCAATGTCCTTCATCCAAGTGCTTCAAGAAAACAATAAGAAGGCGGATAAATGGACTAATGAAGGAAATCACTTAGAAAGAGGGAATCTGGTAATCAATGGGAGAGCTAGATATGCCCAAATTCCCTAATTTTGATATGTTTCTTATGGATTCTCTTCATCAAAGAATTCATAAAAATATTTTGAGGGGACAAGATTTTGGGGCCTCTATAAGAGGATCTATTCATGCAATGAGATGGGAATTTATTGTTCACCCCAAACAAATAAGACAAATACTCATTATATAGGACACATCACATGAGTGACTTCACTCTAGAGGCTATGCATTTATGTTGGTTAGAGAATAATTATGAACAATGATGTATTCAAATCATTTTCTTGGTGTGGGATAAGCCTTTCACCAAAGATTTCTCTTGCGCCCAGCAAAGCCCAAGGGACACTAAGACATGGAAGATGGAAGTGCAGAAGGATAGGGAGGATTAGGAGTTAAATCACAAGAAAATTGAAGGTACTAAGTATCAATTGGTTAACGAGTTGATGGAGAGGATGGATATTATCTAGATTGATTTCCTTAGCTGAAATCTGAAGAATAGGGAGTAGTCAACTATAATAACCTCTCTAATGGATAAACAATTAAGAATGGAGTCTCGTATGGCCAAATAGGATGACGATTTGGATGTGCTTTGCCGATAAAATGGGGAACTAAAGCAGGAGATCAAGAACCTCAAGACATAATTAAAAAGCATGGAAGGCTGACATCTTGAGTCCACGAGCTCAAGTGCACCAATGTTAGCTAAGTCCTTTAATTTAAATGAGCCTGCTCAGAACATGGGCAACCTAATTTGCATTTACAATTAGATAACTAATGATTAGTAAATTTTGTGTTTTGGGGGATCAATTTTGTAAGGATTTAACCTACAAAACACTAATTATGTATATTGTATAAGGAAAAAGTAAATACATATAATTTGGATGGCCTAGGTGGAATAATTAGCAAAACTCGATGCAAAAAATTGTACTCCCTAGTGATATTGTTGTGTTCCAACGCATATTTTGATACAAATTTTCTCATTACAAAAAAAAACGTATATATTATTATATATCAATTAGGGTAAGATGATAACAATATAAAGATATTTGTATAATGCATAAATGAATTCTCTAAATAATTTTTACAATAAATAATAGTTTCAAAGAAGTAGATTTTAAATGTTCACTTGTTCCTTATTACAATATTCTCACTTTAATATATATCAATATGCTAAAACACTAAGCCATAAAGTGGTTTATTATTTAATTTGATTGCATGGAGAGGTACTCTATATCCAAATATGGAGGAGATGCTTTAATGACACATTGGATGAGAGGTTGTAGTGAAACATTAGATTAAAAATATTAATAATGAAACATAATGTCATCTCAATTAAAAGGGTAATAAAAAGTAGAAATTAATAATAAAGTAATAAATCAATTCACTTTAACTAGTTATATTGTAATTTTGTTTTTATATTAAAAACTACAAACATTTTCTTTGATAAAAAAAATGATAATATGCATATCACGTAAAAATAAATTTAAATAATGATGATTTGTCTTCTTAACTATAACATAAATTTAATTAATAAACATATAATTAGAAATTAGAATATATCTATATATAATCCAGGGGTCTTCGATTGATGGTGAATGAGTGCATTGTTTAGGTACTTCTTGAAATAGGTCACTAGTTCAAATCTCATATGGTTTAGTTGGCATGATAATGATTCATATTCTTAACCATAATATTTCATAACTTCGTATTTAACTTTAATTAATAAATAGGATTGGCGAATCTTGGTGCATGATCCTAGGCACATGCAAGGCCGAGTAACCCAGATTAAACACACCCTACTTCTTTACTAGTCTATGAAAGGGATTATGGGCATGGCCCTGGAACATATAGCTATGAGCATGGCCACCGCAGTGCAGGCTTTCCCGAACTATAAGCATGACTTCCAAAAACTCTAGTTCCAAATGCCAAAGCAGGATGGGCGCCTCCGGCGCATAGAAAACCACCTACACTACATCCTTTCTCCGACAGAACTCTCGGGGTCTACTGCAAAAGACTTGACACCGATGGAATCTGCTTCAGTTGAGGAAGTAGATTAGTTATTATGATGTATCTTTCTGAAGTTTTTGATGTTGTTTACAAGTATGTGGATAGATTTTAATTTTCAATGTATAGACAATTATGTCATTAGGCAAGTAGATGGTAGGATAAGCATAGACATACAGTTATATATTGCATGCTTAGAAAGACTTAAGACTTATCATGTTTTGATGGCATACCATGTTGTTAGGTGGCCAACAGACTTGGTTTCCCATAGGGCAAGTTGAGACCACCTAACTATCTTTAAAACTGGTTGTAACTTGTTGTTAAATTAATAGAAAAAGAAGGTACTACCAAGCCTAACAAACATTAAATTCATTAATAAATATATAAATACTTAATACATAGAATAAAATCTTACACACACACACACATACATATATACATATCACACTAATATTAAATTTTAAAAAATAAAGATTTTCATAGTAAATGTTTTATGTGATAGTAAGTTTTGGAAGTCATTGTTGATATCAAGAGAGAGCATGAAAAAGGGGTTTCAACTCCCAATGTCTTTCAAATTAGCGAGTCCATTCTAATCTCATGGTATTACTCCACCATTAGTTACAAAGAGCACGTAACTATGGATGTATGCATAGCATTAAAGAGGATCCAAATCGCTTGAAGTGTAAACATATTTTAGAGTGCAAGGCTTGAAGAAAGGTATGCACCTCAACGGATTTGATCTCTCTCAATGCTTGATAAGTGTGAACCTCTTTTAGAGTGCAAAATTTGAAAAATGTTTGCACCTTAGTTTTATCCCTCTAGACATTTGATAAATTCAAGATTAAAATGTATCTATACTGGTTTTAAACAAAAATAATAATTAAAAAAAAATCATTCATATCTTTGAAAAAATACTCAAATTTAATCCAATAATTATTTTCAAAATATTTCTCATTATTTCAAATTATTTCCAAATTTTAAACTTTCAAAAATAATATATAATTTTATTACCTTTAAATTAAAATTTGAAATTAATTTATTACAATAATAAACCTCTTTTATTAATATATATTAATTAATTTATTATCTTTAAAATAAAATCTTTAAAATTCATATTATTAAATTAATAATAAAATAACAGAACAACTACAATCCAGTTTCCAAGAAAGGAAATCTTAATTAAAGAGTCCACTAATCCATTACATCAAAAACGGTCTAACCTCAAATATTTCTTACGTTTTTATTGTGAGACTTAAATGAAGAGGCGTTCATCTATTACATCAAAAAGTTGTTTAGATGCTTTCATGTCATATGTAATTATATTAAAATTAATATTTTATCTTTCTTATAGTTCTATATTAATCGAGATTTATCTTATTCTGGGTTTATATTTATTCTCTTATTTTTATTTATAATTTAATCTAAATTTATTTTTTTGCGAATCTTAGTAGTAGTGAAAAAAGATAAAATTATTTGTATTTTTAATAAAACTATATATATATTTCAAATAGTATTGACTTTCATACTTTTGGTAAAGTCTTGAGAATATTAGAATATAATTTATAACTGAATTTAATTCTCTTTTAAAAAACTATTATTACATAAATCATATCATGAATTTTTCTATTAAATTAAAGTTTGCAAAACAAAAATTAATAAGATATGGTACAATGTTTTGTATGTCTTTATTTTTAATTTAAATTTATTTTGATTTATTTTATTAAATTAAAAAGTTCAAAACAAGAATTTATAAAGATTACTGATACTTTTTGTTATTTTATTTTTAGTTAAATTATTTTTATTTTATTGTTATTTGAATTGAATCAAAATATTTAAAAATATATTATATTACATCTTTACCATACTAAACCAAACTAAAAAATATCTCTCAATATAAAATAATAATTTTATTTTAAAAAACACCAAAAATATATTGAATTTACAAATACCAAATTTCCCATAATAATATAAAACACTACCCACTTCTTTATGAAACACCGGACGGATTGGTACTTTATTAAAAGGTTAACTTTAAATTTCATCTTCCTTCTCCTAACGTGGAAGAAAGCAACATGTACCTACACTTACACAAGTACAATGAAACTTCATAACCCCAATCATTGGGTAGAGAAATTCATTATTTTCAGAATTTTTAAGTTAAAAGTTGGAACTAGTGATTTTTGGATAAATAAAATTTATCATTTTATTCGTTATTATTTATATAAAAAATGATTTGTAAACAATAATAATGAATGATTAATTTATATATATTATATATATATATTAAATTAATTAAAATTTATCTTATTTTTTATAATATTATTTTTTAAATAATTTTTACTAAATATTTTTGATTAACTCCATATTTTCAATTGAAAAGAATTGCTTTAATATACTTTATTAATTTATTATATATTATTAAGTTTGTGACTTGTTTATTTATTTATATTTTTAAAATCTTAATTATACACTTATTGATTGATTGATGCTGGATATGGATTCATACCTATCTATTAATTAATTTATAAATTAATATTCATGTTTTATTATATATATAATTAATATTATTTCTAAAATTAAAGTTCACTTTTTATTTCTATTTGATTTTTTTTTTCCTGATATATATGTATATATTTTATTCTATTAATTAAAAAATCCATTATTTATATATAATATAGATAATTAATATTATTTCTATAAATTAAATTTCATTATATTTTATTCTATTTTTTGGACTTTTTTTTCTATTGCATTTTAACTTCATTAAATCTTTTTTAATTTTATTATCATTTTCTTTTAATTATAACCTTTGTTCTTTTATTACTTATCTCTTTGATATGCTCTCAGACTTAGTATTTGTTTGTTTTCTAGTCCCTGATGATGGGTAGACTTCAGACAGATAAGTATTCTACATAGTTGATATCCAGAGAAGATTCAGACAATTGCTTAACTTACTAACAATAATTACTTATTTTTAACCAGCATTTTTAGATGATTGAAAGCTTTTTAAATTTAGTTTACAAACAATGATTCAAACACCTAAATCTAATTAAGGTTCAATTTAAGTTTCTTTAAACATCACATAATTAATATTTTTACTCCTAATGTATTTGTAATAAATTTATAAAGCATGAATAAATTTATAAAGCATGTTATTCATGCTTGGAAAAAAAGGAAAATATTCTAAAAAATGTTTTTCTTGCTCTTTTCAAAAGAAGAATTATAAATATTATATATATTAAATAGTTTGTAAAAATGCATAGTATAGGTTTAATGGTCTATTTTCTTTTAGAAAGTCACTAGTTCAAATTTAAAAGAGAGAATATGTACACTTTTATAAACTTTTTTTTCTTTTTTTCTTTTTTTAACTATAATGAATTGGTAAAACATTGAAGTAATGTGCATGAGGTGCAAAGTCAAATATTCTTTCTACCACTATAACATCAAGAATATATCCGACCACTCGAAAGTCAATATATCAATAACTTATGACTTAAAAGGAGTTGAGATGTTGTGTGGATGGGGGCACCTATTCCTCAATCCTTATCACAATGGGTCAAACAAGTCTTTTGCAATTGAACCCAGGTGGATGGGAGATTGAAATAGTACTCTCAAAAATTCGAGCTACAAACTCAGTACTCTTGATAAAAAGGACATGGGGGTGAGCTTTGATCCACCTTTGTGAGCACAAGCCATGAGACTATTTACTATAATCTCTCTAGGGTACAACTACATGTTCGACCACTACCCCAGAGTGCCCTCATGGCTCTAGATTAGGCCCTCATGGGAATTGAACTTTGTTGAAAAGTAAAAAACTCATTGCTTTCCACCACTAAATATAACCTCTTTGGACATGCCTATGTAAACTTTATCATTTAAATTATTACTTGAAGAAGTTTCTTCATCCCATAAATAAAAGGATCTCAGAATCCCTTATCCCACACATTAGAAGGTCTCATGCACTAACATATTATTTCACTTAATTGTAATTTGAAAAGTAGGTTATTATTATTTGAATTTAAAATATAAATATTTAAATATTTAATTATAAAAATAAAATATATTATAATTATAAATTAATTATAATATTAAATTATTTAAATAATTTATTTTCTTTTATTTTTTACAATAAAATTGAATATATGTCTCCATAATTCAGATCAAATAATTATGCCTCCTTCTCAGGTATATATAGAGAATATAAATAAAAACTACTTTAATAACAATAAGTGAAAGAGAGTTGTAGATACTTCAAATGGCTTGTGCTCTGCAGGTTTCTGCGATGGCTAGGGTTTTGGGTTAGTCAGTCGTTTGTTGCGTGGATCTTCCTGCAAAACTCTGTTGAATCCAATTCCTAGGAACCCGAGGTGAAATCAATCTTTCTTGATGGAATAGCACCTGGATCTGCAATCTCTTCCACAGAGGAAGTTCAAGCCAATGAGAAGTCAATTACTCCTAAAGGAATGGCAGTTGATTCTGATAGATCTTCTCAGGGTTCTCAAGTGAAGGTTTCTTATAGTTCCATGTTGAAATATGTATATGCTCTCCCAACAGTTCAAGAAACTCCTATCGTTGATGTTCTCTTGGTGGATGAAGCCTTTAGTTGTGCAAAATATTTTTTAGAATAAGGTTTAGTCTGTAGACTTAATGTGTTTTGGTCGCAATTGGATGATCTCCATAAGTGGATTTACGATTCATGGAAACCTTTATTATCTGATGATCTAAATATTTACCCTTTGGCTCAAGGTTTTTTTTGTTGTTGTAATAATCTTGAGGATAAGAATACTAATTGGGATTATGGGCCTTGGTTCAGGGTAGTTTTGGTCTCTCCATGCAACCTTAGTCCCCTTCTTTTTATCTGATAATAGTGTCAATATCCTCAACTCTAGTTTGGGTAAGGCTCTCAAACCTTCCCCTGCATATTTGGAATATCCCTTTGTTAACTTCTATTGGAAATGCAGTAGGGAAATTTTATTACAATAGTTCAGAAACGCAACATTTCCTAAAGACCTATGTTTAAATATGCATGGAGATGGATTTTAATAAAGCTTTTCCTGCGAAGATAAATCTGATAGCTCCAAATTATATATGGTTTTAGAAGCTCGATTATGAAAATGTTTCATTCTAATGTAGAGCATGTTATGAAACATGACATGTAATCAAGAATTTCCCCAATCCATCACTGAACAATAGAGCCTAAAAAAATAGTCGGATGCCCAAATTCTGGGAATATACAAGGAAGAAGGACCTGGGATAAGAAGGAAGCAAAAGTAAATCAAGAAGAAGTGTGTGTCAAAGAGGAATCACCGAAGGAAGCACGAGGAAGTCAAGAAGAATTGCATGTCACAGAAGATCTACTGAATTCATAAACATATGAGGACCAAGCCTAGCAAACCCTTGTGAATTTTGGATCATGCACTAATCTCTTAGGAAACAAGACTAGAAATGCAATTTCTTGAGTTGATTAGGCATATGGAAAAAGAGATACAGGCAACAAATACCACTCTCAAAAGAGAAACTTGGATCCACCAGAAAACACAAGATGGATTCGAGTTAGGAAAAAGGGCAAAAATGTCTTGCCAAGAAAACTGAGAAGTCAATCAAAGTCAAATTGATAAGAATAAATAAATGAAAAGAAAATGTATTTGGTTCTTAGGAGTATTTTGGAAAATCTATAGCTGGAAAGGGAATAAGTATCATGGAGTTCTTGCTTAAGGGTCTGGATTGAGTCACCCTGCTCAATACCAAACTACAAAGGATATTGGTAACTTGAAAGAAATGTAATGATTTTGAGTTGGATCCCATCCTTCATTTTTAATAAAACTATCATATATGTTTCATTAACAGAAAACACACAATAAGTGAAAGAGACTTGAGAATTGGGAAAGAGCGAGAGGAATGTTTTACATAATTCCATGTATGTGACAATTCCAAAGTTTGGATAATACGATGTTAAAGGGATAAGGTATATATATTGGAATATTCACATTTTCTTGGTCTTAAGTATATACGCTTTAAAATAGAGGTTAAGGCATCAAGTTGAAATTTGATAACGTTTTGAAAAATATAAATGAGTTTTAAAGTTTTTTTTTTTAATTTATATTTTTTTATTTTGAAAATATATATTGTGTTGTCTATACAGACTTAATCTATAAATCAAAGATCCCAATCCATGTGGAGCTCATACTATCCAAAAGATGATACTTCATTTTCTGAAAATCTTAGACTTGTACTTTCAAGACACCTCTTATTAATTGTCATATGATCTTTAGAAATGAAATTTCATTCCATTGATTTCTTGGTCATCCTATAATTCATATAGTCTTAAGAGCCAGCTGGAAGTTGAAGTGCCCCTTTTGAGAGTTTATTAGACTTTTGGTTCAATTATTTGTATATGTGCATGAATGATGACCATTCAAATAAATCCATTTCTATTTATATTTCCCACAAAATATGATTCAAATTGGGAATATTGACCTCGACTTTATTGTTTGCCCAGTCAATGACTAACTTTGAATCCCCTTAAACCTAAACCTTCTACATGCCCAAATATCTAGAAATGTATAAAAGAGTCCAAAGCCTAGTAAATTCAATCTTTGTATCAGTTCCTCTTCCTGGGGCATACCATAGTAGATAATGATGGTTTTTATTTAAATACAATAGTTTCCCCACTCCACGGTTTGATGTATATCCCTTACTAGCACCATCAAAGAAGCCCCATGGTTTCTACTTATCAATGTTTGGCATATTTGGGACATGTGGATTTTTTCTTTTTAGCTCATGCCTAAATTCTTTAGTCATGTTCACAGTGATGCCATTGGTAATTTTGTTTGAAATAAACATTTCCTAAAAGGGACCTAGTTTCCGACCCACCAAATGTTATGTAGAAATATGGTTGGAAGAGATTGATAATTCTAAATAGAGGAGTTCACTACCCAATCTTACAATCAATTAATGACAGAGACTTTATTCCATCTATTTGAGTAAGGAGAGAAATCATAACTAATAAAGCTCCAAATTTATCTACATACACACAGGAAATAAAAAAAATGAGAAATGGACTCAGAATATTGGTGGCATAGTGCGCAGTTGTTGGGCCCAATACAACCTCTTCTAAGGAGATTATCCTAGGTTAGTAGTTTATTATTGAGAGCAAGCCACATAGAAATTTTACATTTTTAAGTACAATGGTGTTTCCACGGGAAGTGTCAACACCATTTATGATCACATGCTTGCATAGACTCCACATATGTAGTATAACCCAACTTTGTTCACCCTATGTTGGATTTTTAGAACAAACCAGATGATCTAGATCATTGTCCACCGAGAGAATGAGGGATGACACCAAGTTACAAACAAATCCTGACCATTTTATAGCTTGAGGCCCAGTGAGAGATAGGTTGACTATGAACTTCCATGCTTGAGTTCCTAAGAGAGATTCATTATTAGACTTTGTGTTCACCAATATGTAAACCCTAATAGTGTGTAAAAGATGGATACAATTTGGAGAAAGATGAACATTATCACCTACACTAGACCATGGATCTTCACTAATCATTACTGAGCAACCATTGCCAATCCTCCAGGCCACCCAATCACCAACAAATGGGAAGGATCTAGAGAGGGATCTACATACAATGGAATAATTAGGACTATATTTTCTGGAGCCACTATACCACACAAGGACAAATATGTTTCCCGAGTACTTAGAATATAATGCTCGACCCATTAAAGAAGTGTTACGTGTGAATAAACATAGACTATGGGAAACCAATGCCTAAAAAATTATGAATATTCTTTAGATCCCATCCCCCCATCATCTTAGGCATAGCTAGTGTAGTTCAAGGTACTAGGGGTATACCCTTTGAAATGTCGTTTCCACACTAGAGAAATCTAAAACATAATTTATGAATTTTATTGGGAATCCCTTTAGGCACTAATGTGGTCAATTTCTAGTAGACAGAGATACTTTCAAGGACAAATTTCACCAAGACAAGTCTTCCTCCCCTAGACTAGATGATCCATATATATGTAGGATCAAAATTAAATATAGATTTCAATAGAAACACAGAGCTACAGTGGAATTGAACTTCAATTCATTGATAACAAAATATTAAAACATGTTTACATACAAAATGGAAATAACTAGCTCAAGTAATGGTCGCTTATCTCTGAGAAGATATGTGATGGCTACATGCCTTCTTAACTATGTTACAATGAGGCTCGAAGCCCTGTTTATTATTAAGAAACAATGGAAAACCCTAAGCATCCAAAAACCTAACCCTAGGAGATAAAGCACCAAAATTTTGTGGGCCCCGTTGGGGTAAATTGGTACATCAACTTATAGGGATCATAACTTTGGCATACGATCTTCGTTTGACATGTATGATACCTCTTAGAAAGATCCATCTGAGAACTACAACTTTCAAATACAAACCCCTATTGCAAGATTTGATTTTTCTCGTTTTCCAAAAAAATATCATTTAGGGCCTTAAAACGGCTCTAGAAGTTTAAGACCCAAAAAAATGCCAAAATAGTAAATTGTGCTACAATTAAGGAAACTGAAAGAAAAAATGGTGGGGGTCCAAGTGGAATAGGTGGGTGGCCACCAATATCCACCTAGATTAGTCCTCCCCCCTTAGGAAGCAATGTTCCCCATTGTGTTGAGTGGCTTCATGAGACGGGGAAACTTCTGCTGAACTTGGTCCCTAGTGAGCCACTTTCCTTGGTGTAAGAGTTGGTGAGCTTTGACAACCCGATACAATTGGATCTTGATCTATGTGTCCATGATCTGATCAATTTTGGCATGTTCCATGCAGTTTGGGTTTAGCTTTGTTGTTGTGAGTTATTCTACAATGTTCAATGTGTCCAGTAACGGTGGAACATATAGCCAAAGGCGGTCAACATTGAACACTCGGTGCAGGACAAGGAATGGGGAAATGTTGAGCTCCAAAGAATTGTCTCCCATAGCCTTGGTGATGATGTAACACCCATATCGGAGTGGGTTAAGCTTTTGATGGGCTCTGGTAAGGCGTTCTTTCTGCAAATGCAACCAAACTTTGTCGTCCTCCTAAAACTTGTGTGGCACCTGAAATTGATCATGTCACTACTTGTAGTTGGCATTGGACTCCTCCAATATGTCATGAACCTGTTGGCAGATGTGTTGTATGTTTTCAATAAACCGGGTTGATTTATCATGCTATGACTATGCATGTGTGGATTTTTTCTGTGTAGTGGCATGAGGAATGGCAACATCAATCAAGCACAATGGTTGAAATCCTAGACCCACTTGAAAGGAATTGTGACTAGTCAAGCTATGGAGAGATTTTTTATAGTCGTGTTGCACATAGGTAAGGCTCTCATCCCAGTTTCATGCATGCTTGGAGTTGTACATGCACAGTATGTGTACTATCATCTTGTTGACGAATCCTATCCGCCCATCAGTTTTGGGATGCAATGCAGTCGACTTGATGAGCTTAGTATCCAATAGTTTCGAGAGGCTCGACTAGAATGTGCTTAGGAAACTACTATCCCGATCTGATATAATGGTGTGCGAGATCCCAAACTATACCCACACTCATTCAAAGAAGAGTTTGGTTGTGTCCTCTGTTGTGATACTCTTCTTGCAGGACGCTAATATAGTCATCTTAGAAAAAATTTCCACGACCACAAATACATAGTCATTTCCATCCTTGGTAGAAGGGAGGCCATATAATGGTCTGCGGGATCCCAAAATGTACCCACACTCGTTCAAAGAAGAGTTTGGCATTGTCCTCTATTGTGATACTCTTCTTGCAGGATGCTAATATAGTCATCTTAGAAAATTTGTCCATGACCAAAAATACGTAGTCATTTCCATGCTTGGTAGAAGGGAGGCCAAATAGATAGTCCATGGAGATGGATTCCCAGGGTTGGTTGGGAGTAGGCAAAGGAGTGTTCAAACCTTGCTTCTTGATGGTTGGCTTGGCGATGGCACAGGTAATGTAGGATCTGATATATTTTCCAATATCCTATCGAAGTTTTGGATAATAAAAGTACTTCTGGAATACGTCACAATTTTCTCCACACTAAAGTGTCCTACGAGGTGGAAATCAGGGAACTTTCTTTCCATCCACTAAAATTTGATATGTGGTGGTCAACTCTGGATCATTTTTGTACAGTTGTGGTCATACAGAGGTAGTGCATCTGCAAGAGTTGAGAACATTAGTCAGTTATGCAATTGGTGGTCGACAAAGGCAATTTGCAACATGATTGGTATTGTTATTTTTGTTGGAAAAATTAACTATGTTCGGTCTTCAATAATGTACTTGAGTCATTATGTAATGTAATTGTCAAAAGAATAAAGAAAAGAATTTTATTATTATTATTGTGACTTATTAAAGCATGGATTTCATGCTTGGGTCAGCATGTTTTCGGTCAAATTCCCCTTTGAAGACTTCTAGAATTTATTATGGGTATATAGAATAATTGTACATTCAAAAAAACCCTTATTGGGCTTTTGGATCATGTAAAAATGTTTTGTATCAAGAAAAATATGAATTATGTGTCCTCCACATCATTTCACCCTACAGAAGATCAAGTCGACCTAGAGACCCTAATTTGAGCCATTAGAAGGCTATATAAAGAAGGAAGTCAAATTCATTTGGAATCATCACTCTCACAAGAAATTCAATATCTTTTCGGATGTGTTGGGGATGCGAAGTTTGCTGCCGAAAGGAGGAAAGAAGTGTGAGTTTGGGGGAATCTCTAGAGAAGAGGAAAATCAAAGTTTTGTTGCCTCTCTCTGTTTCATGATTTGGTTTAGGAGATCAAAGTCTCCTAAGGTTTTGTTATTGCTGGAAGTTGCAAGCTGTCGGAATCTGTTGCATAGTCGAAGTTGTTGGCAAGGGAGGTCAAAGATCTTAGAGGCTAACATGGTGTGGAGGGAAAGTTTGGTCTTGGTATAGGGTGAAGAGTCTCAAAGAATACTATTGAAAGGAAGAATCACTTTGAATGGGTTTTCCCCTTGAGGCGGGTTTTTCCCTCACATGTGCCTATATCTTGTGTCTCTTTTTTTGTGATCTTCATGTATGTATAATTACTTGATATAATATAATAAATAAGTAAAAGAAGCCAACACACTTACAAGTGATTATCAAGATCGGAGAATCAAACCCTAATATAATATCTTTGGTTTTCCAACATGGTATTAGAGATAAGGTCAAGATAAGTCGAAGATCACTTTTCTAGCATGGTTTATCCCTCTCTGATGAACTACATAAGATTGGGTTTTAGATATGCTAAAAGATGGATCAAGAAGATAATTTATTATCTATTCAACAAAGTCAAGAACCATGGATTCTTGGCTACCCTCACAGGATATCTTACAGATGATAATGCATGGGTCGTTGACAGTGGAGCATTAAGAAATATGACAGGTGAAAGTAGGTAAATTCACACACTATCAAAGGAATCGTCCTCCCATGCAGTGGAATTGGGTGACAACAAAAGGTATGTTGTTAGATACCTGGGATCTACATCATTAAAGTTGGACAATGGATCGAAGTTGCATCTCAACAACATTCTCTATGTTCCATGTTTGAAAAAGAATTTACTTTCTATTTCTTGTTTAGAATATAGAGGGGAAAGAATTGCTTTTGCTGATGGAAAAGTATTGGTCTGGGGAAAGAACTCTAGTATTGACAAAGCTGGGGTTATTGGAGTTCGAGAAGTAAGTCTTTACGATTTATCACTCCATCTTCTCAAGCTCTTGTTCATATGGAAATAAGTCCCATTGAACTATGGAAATGAAAATATGGCCATCTTCAATATAGGGTCATCCCTACTCTTAGTCAATTGGTCAATGGTATTCCTGATACGAAGTTGGATCATGAAGGTGTATGCAAGGGATGATCTTTGGGAAAGTGTACCAGAAATCCATTTCATCATAGTGAATCTAGATCTAAAGAAATATTAGATCTCATCCATTTTGATGTGTGCGGGCACATGTCAGAAAAGATACTTGGAGGTCACCTCTACTATGTAACATTCATCAATGACCATTCAAGAAATACATGGATCTATCTACTCAAAACAAAAGATGAAGTATTTGATAGGTTCAAGGAGTTTAGGGTTATGGTGGAAACCCTAACAAAAAATAAGATAAAGAATCTAAGGTCTGCAAGTGGTGGGGAATACACCTCTAAAGAGTTAATTTCATATTGTAAGGATACAGGTATCAAGAGGGAGCGCATTTTTCCCTACTATCCCAAGTAGAATGGATTGGCTGAAAGAAAGAATAGGTCAATTGAAGAAGGTGTCAGAACTATGCTCCTTGATCAATATCTACCGAAGTTCTTATGGGGTGAAGCAGTGATGACTTCTATGTATGTTCAAAATAGAAGTCCTCATAAGAGTCTTGATGATACTACACCCGAAGAAGTATTTATAGGAAAGAATCCAAGTGTGGATCATTTCATCATATTTGGAAGTCCAGGATATGTCCATGTTCCAAAGGACAAGCGAAAGAAGTTGGACTCGTCAAGTATCAAGGGAATATTTGTTGGTTATAGTCTCTCCTCAAAAGATTATAAAATCTACATAAAGGAGGGAAGATACATTGAAGTAAGCAGGGATGTCATTTTTTATGAGAATCAAGCTTACAAGAAATCAAAGGATATCCCTATTGATTCTGATGATGAAGAATTTACTGTATTTGAAGAATATGGAGTTCATGAGAACTCTACTCCAAATGATGAAGAAGAAGGACCAAGTGACCCTATTCAATTAGTGGTTGTCCCAACCACAAGAAAAATGCCATATTGGTTAAGATCTACATTAGAAGATGCTGAAGGACATGAAGTTGCGAAAGGGTCCTCCAGGGAAGGTAAGAAACCAAAAAGGTATTCTGGTTATGCTACTTATATGAAAATTTTGATTGAAGTCAAGGAATCTACATTTCAGGAAGATGAGCATGAAGAGGTTTGGAAGAAATATATGCAGAAACAATATCAATCCATCATGAAGAATGGGGTTTTGTAAATCGTTCCTAGACTTAGTGAAAAATCGATTGTCACATCGAAGTGGATTTATAAGTGTTGGAAATACTGAGAGGGGGGTGAATCAATATTTCTTATTATTTATTTTTTAATTGTTCTAGTGATTCCCAACAACATATATAGATATGTATATGTATAGACAGAACACATAAATCAACAGCTGAAATTAATGCTTTTATTAAACCTGAAGACAGTGCAATGAAATAAATACAATATAATTATAAATTTGACCGTGAATAGTTGCCAAGCTCCAACTTGGACTTCAGTGAGGCTCCAACCTCCAGAGAACCAACTCTGTTTTGCAGTGGTTCTGCACTTAGGATCACCTATCCCCAATGACTTCAGCCTAGTTCAGTTCTGAGGCTCCAACCTCTTGGGCTCCAACCCAACCTTGGTATAAACAGGTATGCTGCTGCACTCTATTCAGCTGAGGTTGTCTCACTCCTGCTCTCCTGCCTTTGCTGCTTCTACTGCCTCTACAGCCTCTCCTGCTTCTCCTACCTCACACTCTGGTTCTTCACCACACCAACAGTAACTCCAGTTCTTTGTTTTTACTATTTTATTTATATCCATACCTCTATCCATTCGTTTCCACTTACACCACCTCTTAGGCTTCCTCCTCAGACGTTGTTGTTTCCTCTGACTCGCTTGATATTTCAGCTTCCCTCCTTGGTTGCTATGGCTTCCTTTATGCTGGCTTTCCATTCAAATTCTTGGCTTTTCAATCACTGTGTGTTAAAAACTATAACACAGGCCCGTTTTTTTTTCAATGATAACAGGCATCTGTCGGGACTATTTCGTTTAACAGAGATGCCATGTTCTATCACAATTGCAATCAGCTTGGTTCTAGCCTTCTGAGCTATCGGGAGCATTCTATAGCATATTTCTGCCTCTAAATGCGCGCAGGCCAAAAATTCACTTACACAGGAAATATGAGCAAAAACAGTCAAAAAGTGCTAAAGGGCGGACTTCAAGGATCATTGCACCCGTATCTATACCTATGTCGGGTTCGCAGTGAAATCGCAATCGGCAATTCGCGAGGGTCCTTTATATATCGCACCCATGACTCTGCTGATGGTCAATGGGCTGATCCTCCTATGGACGCGATATAATATTAAGCAACAGTTGATACTCTTGTTAGGTCTTCAACCTTATCTCTATCGGCGATTGAAAAGTCCACTTGACATATTGTAGCGCCTGCTTCCAAAGTGCCGATGCGATGTGCCAGACCCGATAGGATCCCAAATCTACCGTGCATATATTTTCAAGTCCACTTTTCACCTCCGATAGTGTTAAACGCATATATGTAAGGTTTTGGCCGCCGATGTATGTTCATGCCATGGATAGTGTTAAGCCCTGTCGTCCGATCATCCACCAAGTGATCCAATAGCATTCACACCTCATGAGCCCACAAGTTGCCCACGCATTATCATGCGATCAAAGCAGTTTCTGCCCTGTCCTATTTGCCCCGTGTCGCCCGATGATTGTGGTCGCTCGCCCGCGTACGATTACCATGCACCCTCCAAAGGCAGTGCGATCAATACCATTTACCGTCGTCCCTACACGCTATCTCCCGTGCATCTTTATCGCCTGGTAGCTGTCGAATCTGTTCGTTGGAAATCTGACGACTCATGTTTGTTTGTTGTTAAACGCATCCACTGCTCCTCTGATAGCTCCTGATAACTCTGTCTACTTCCTCTATGGCTCTGATGGCTCTGTGTGCTCCTCTTCTTTGGATCTGTCTGCTCCTCTCGTCTCCATCTGCTCCTTTGGTGGCTCTGTTTTCTCCTTAATATTTCCATATTGACATCAATGACAATCTGTGTCCAACAATCTCCCCCTTTGTTATTGATGGCAATATTCTTCTGCTCTCTCCCCCTTTGACATCAATGGCAAAGGAATGCATACAGACTCCCCCTGTCAAACTGCACCCCCTGTCCTGCTACATCTTTATGAATGAACTTGAGTGATGATAAAGAAATAACTCCCATCTTTTGACGCAAATGTTTGAATACTTCTCGAGGAAGAGGTTTTGTGAAAATATCAACTATCTGCTCCTTAGTTTTGATATATTCTAGGATGATGTTTTGTTCAGCTACTTGCTCATGGAGGAAATGATACTTGATTGATATGTGTTTGGTTCTTGAGTGCATCATAGGATTTTTGTTGAGACTCATAGCACTTGTGTTGTCACAATAGACGGTAATTGGTTGATCTATACATATGTCAAGATCTTTTAGAGCTTCCTTCATCCATAGTATCTGAGTACAAAAGTTTGTTGCAACAATATACTCGACTTCGGCTATGGATAATGATATGGATGACTGTTTTTTGTTGAGCCAGGATACCAAACAGTCTCCTAGGAAGAATGCATTTCCACTAGTACTTTTCCGATCATCTATACTTCCAGCCCAATCAGCATCGGTATATGTAGTTACAGTCAATGTTGAGTTCTTTGGGTACCAAAGACCGAAATCAGAAGTTCCCTTCAGATATCTAAGAATTCTTTTTACAACTAATAAATGGGATTGTTTGGGAGTAGATTGAAATCTTCCCACCATTCCTACTGCTTGCATTATGTCTGGTCGTGTAGCTATTTAGTGTAGAAGGGCTCCGATCATTGACCTATAATGAGTTGCATCTGCTAGAGGGGAGGCATCATCTTTGCTCAGTTTGCAGTTTGTGGTCATAGGTGTGCTCATGGTTGCACAGTCCTCCATTCCATATTTTTTGAGTATGTCTTTTAGATATTTGGTTTGAGATATACACAATCTTGCTCTGGTTTGAGATATTAAAGTCCAAGGAAGTGGGACAACTCTCCTATCATTGACATCTCAAACTCTTTTGACATGTTTTGAGAAAATTCATGGCTCATTTCATCATTATTACTAGCAAAAATCAGATCGTCGACATAAACAAGAGCAGCTAGTAACTTACCTTGATCTGTCTTTATGTATAGATTACTTCTAGCCACTCCCTTTTTGAAGCCTTTTTGTTGTAGGTAGTGATCCAATCTTGCATACCAAGCTCTA
>APFE031065377.1:249228-287977 GCA_000404065.3 Pinus taeda
CATTTTATTTTTGAACACCCATTTGGTTCCTATTATGTTTTTGTCCTTTGGACGAGGTACCAACTCCCATGTCTTGTTCTTCTCAATTTGGGACATTTCTTCTTCCATGGCTTTTACCCATTAAGGATCCTTACTTGCTTCTGCAAATGTTTCTGCTTCTATCATAGATAAGAGGGCAATGACTTTTCTCTTGGGTGTGATTGTTATCCTTCTTTCGGTCTACACACCTTCATCTCTATCGCCAATGATCTACTCTTCTAGATGATGTCTTTGGACATACCTCATATTTGAAGGGGTATTAGGTGGTTCTCTTTCCTCTTCTTCTTCTTCTTCTTCCTAGTCTATTTCTTCTTATTTAGGTTCTTCTTCTTCAATGAGAGAGTCATCTTCAAGTTCTTCAATTTCCTTTTCTGGAATATCTTCATCAACCTTTACATCAACTCTTTCCACTATTTTCTTCAATCGATAATTGTAGCACTTGTAAGCCTTGCTCCGTGTAGAGTATCCAAGAAATATCCCTTCATCAACCCGAGAATCCAACTTTCCGGGTGAGACATCATTTATTTTTATGAAGCACTTGCTTCCAAAGATATTGAAGTACTTCACCAAAGCAGGTCTTCCTTTCCATAGCTCATAAGGATTTTTTTCACAATTTGATCTTAATTGAGTTCGATTCAGTGTATAGACAGTTGTCCCTACTACTTCTCTCCAGAATCTAGGTTGTAAGTCTGCTACTAATAGCATAGTTCTTGCCATTTCTTGGACTATTCGGTTTCTTCTTTCAACTACCCCATTTTGCTGAGGTGTTCTGGCAGCCGAGAATTCTCTTTTAATTCCATGAATGTTACAGAACTCACTAAACTCGTTTGATGTGAATTCTCCTCCTCTGTCTATTCTAATACACTTAATTTTTTAATCTTTTTCATTTTCTACAAGGGATTTTAGGTACTTAAAACACTCAAAACTTTCATATTTATATTTTATGAAATATATCCACATCATTCTAGTATAATAATCAACAAATAACACAAAGTAACTTTCTCCTTGGAGTGCTTGATTTCTAGTTGGCCCACACACATCAGCATGGATGATCTCCAAGGGCTTCGATGTATAGAGCTCCTTTGTCTTGTGGCTGGTTCTGGTCTGCTTTCCATGTTGACATGGACCACACACTGCTTGATTTGGTTTGGATAGCCTTGGGATGTCTCGTACAGCTTTGATCTTTTTGATATTGATCATATTTTCGAAGCTTGTATGTCCAAGTCGCTTGTGCCACAGCCAACTCTCATATGTCTGACTCAAGTAGCATTTATTTTCTCGAATTTTGTTCAGTATGTAAATGTTGTCTAGTGTTCTCACCCCTTTTGCCACAAGTTTCCCTGAGGCAGATTTCCTTATTTCACAGTCTTTGGTGCTGAAAACAACCTTATGTCCTTGATCACAGATTTGGCTAACATTCAGGAGGTTGTGTTTGAGTCCGTCAACCAACAGAGCATCTTGAGCTTTTCCTTTTCCATTGATCAGAGTAACTGTTCCTTTTCCTGCAATTCTACCAGATCTGCTTCCAAAGGACATAGTCCCTTCCTTTTTGCTCAGTGAGACAAACTTCCTTCTGTCTCCTGTCAGTGTCTGGAGCACCCACTATCTACAAACCACTGGTTTCCATTATTTTGAGCATATAGAGCCAGGCCACATTTGTCCATGCTGGAGTTCTTGTTGCTCGTCTTTCTTCCTTTAAGTGGGCAGTCTTGTTCATAGTGTCCATTATTGTAGCAGAAAGAGCAAATTAGATCAAATTTGGTCAAGGGATCAAATGAATTGAAGGTTTTGATTTGTCCCTGCCTTTTGGGGGCATATGAGTTGATTATTTCGGTCCTTTAGCTTTGTCTTTTCACTTCTGTGAGCCATACAATGTCTGGCTTGATGACCGAAGTTTTTACAGTGAAAGCATTGTCCAAGAAAGATGGTTTTGTACTTGTTGAAGAAACCATGGTTTGAGTCAATTTCCTTCCTGGCTCATTCTTTGGATTTGCAATGGGTCCTTGGTGGAGTACAGGTTTGTATTTGTTGTAGTGTCCATGATTCAACTCCACATTCTTCTTTGGAGTAATTCTCTCTTCATTCTTGGGATCTAGGATGCACTTTTGATAACATACTTTTTCATATTTTGGATTGTAGGAAAGTGCATCGGCATAGATTTTCGCACTATTCTTAGTGCTTGAGGATTCTCCTTTGAAACCTATTCCAGACTTGTCATGTTGAGGTTTTTGATTTTTCAAAATAGTCTCAAGTATTTGAGAGCTTTTATAGCCCTTTTCAATTTGCTCCGACTCCTTTCTCAAAGACACTATTTCGGCCTCACGTTCTTCGCAAGCCTCTTCTTTTTCTTTAAGCTTTGCTTCCAAGAGATCTTCTCTCCTTCTTGTTTCCTCGTTTTCCACTTTAAGAGAAATAATTTTGTTCGGTAGTTTCTCATTTTCTTCAATGGTGCTTATTAATAGTTCATCTACGTTTCCTTCCAGCCCTGAGTCATCATCATCTGCGAGTGCCATGAATAATGTTTCTTGGCTTTCATCATGATCACTTTCCTCATCTGATTTCTTTTTTATGACCATAAACTCATCCTCATCAGACTCATCTTCTTGGAGAAGAAGTTTTTCTTATTGAACCGTTTCTTTCTGTGTGCCATTCTTTTAGAATTTCCTTCATCATCACTGTCATGTTTATGAGGACATCTTGTTGCATAATGACCTATTTTACCACATTTAAAACAGATAAGAGGATACTTGCCTTTAAGATTAGATCCTCTCTTCATCTTTCGTACAAATTAAGCCAATTCGGATTCCACATCTGACTCATCACTACAGTCATTCATTTCTTTCCCCTTCTTTGACTTTGAGGCCTTGAATGCTACATCTTTGGAGCTTTGGCCACCTTTCCTAATTTCATAGGCAGTGAGAATTCCATGGAGTTCATCCATTTTGAGGGTATCTAGATCCTTTGCTTCTTCTATAGCGCTTATTTTGGAGTCAAATCTATCTGGAAGAGACCTTAATACCTTTTGAACAATGGTACTTTCTTCAATTTTTTCGTCCAATCCTTTCAGGGAATTTACCACTTCAGCTACTCGAAGGAGGTATGCTGCAATATCTTCTTCATCTTCCATCCTCAAACTTTCAAATTGTCTTCTATGAGTTTGAAGCTTTGCCTTTTTTACTTTTAAGTCTCCATCGTACAAGCCAACTAGCTTCTCCCACATTTCTTTGGCAGAGGTACAGTGTATGATTTTTGTAAAATCGGAATCAGTGATTCCACTAGTGATGGAGTTCATGGCCTTTGAATTTGCGATGTAGGTTTTCCTCTCGTCTGGGTCTGTTGGAAGAGTGGAAGTCGTTTTGTATTCATTTTCAACAAAATGCTAGACTTCAAGTCCAGGGGACATTAAGTAGTAGGTCATTCTTTTCTTCCAGAAATCAAAGTTAGTGCCATCGAACAAAGAAGGTCTTCCTAATGCTTCGTGATTTCTCATCATGACTGCGGATCTTTCTTCAAGTTGTTAGGCTAGTGTGAAGAAGCCTGCTCTGATACCAATTGTTGGAAATATTGAGAGGGGGGTGAGTCAATATTTCTTATTATTTATTTTTTAATTTTTCTAGTGATTCCCAACAACATATATAGATAAGTATATGTATAGACAAAACACAGAAGTCAACAACTGAAATTAATGCTTTTATTAAACCTGAAGACAGTGCAATGAAACAAATACAATATAAGTATAAATCTGACTGTGAATAGTTTCCAAGCTCCAACTTGGACTTCAGTGAGGCTCCAACCTCCAGAGAGCCAACTCTGTTTTGTAGTGGTTCTGCACTTAGGAGCACCTACCCCCAATGACTTCAGTCCAGTTCAGTTCTGAGGCTCCAACCTCTTGGGCTCCAACCCAACCTTGGTATAAATAGGTTTGCTGCTGCACTCTATTCAGCTGAGGTTGTCTCACTCCTACTCTCATGCCTCTGCTGCTTCTATTGCCTCTATAGCCTCTGCTGCTTCTCCTACCTCACACTCTGGTTCTTCACCACACCAACAGCAACTCCAGTTCTCTGTTTTTACTGTTTAATTTTTATCCATACCTCTATCCATTCGTTTCCACTTACACCACCTCTTAGGCTTCCTCCTCAGACGTTGTCATTTCCTCTGACTCGCTTGATCTTTCAACTTCCCTCCTTGGTTGCTGTGGCTTCCTTTATGCTAGCTTTCCATTCAACTTCTTGGCTTTTCGGTCACTGTGTGTTAAAAACTGTAACACGGGCCTGTTTTTTTTTTCAATGATAACAAGCATCCACCAGGATTGTTTATTTTAACAGACATGCCACATTCTATCACAATTGCAATCATCTTGGTTCTAGCCTTTTGAGCTATCGGGAGCATTCCGTAGCATATTTCTACCTATAAACACTGCGTAGGCCAAAAATTCATTTACACAGGAAATATGAGCAAAAACAGTCAAAAAGTGCTAAAGGGCAGACTTCAAGGATCATTGCACCCGTATCTATACCTATGTTGGGTCCGCAGTGAAATTGCAATCGACAATTCACGAGGGTCCTTTATATATCGTACCCACGACTCCACCGATGGCTGATGGGCCGATCCTCCTATGGATGCGATATAATATTAAGCAGCAGTTGATAATCTTGTCGGGTCCGCAACCTTATTGCTATCGGCGATCGCAAAGTCCACTTGACATATTGTAGCACCTGCTTCCAAAGTGTCAATGCGATGTGCTGGACCCGATAGGATCCCAAATCTCTCGTGCATATATTTTCAAGTCCACTTTTCACCTCCGATAGTGTTAAACGCATATATGTAAGGTTTTGGCCACCGTTGTATGTTTATGCCATGAATAGTGTTAAGCCATGCCGTCTGATCATCTACCAAGTGATCCAACGGCATTCGCACCTCCTAAGCCCACAAGCTGCCCGCATTATCACACGATCAAAGCGATTTTTGCCCTGTCCCATCTGCCACGCGTCGCCCGTTGATTGTGATTGCTCGCCCGCGTACGATTATCGCGCACCATCCAAAGGCAGTGCGATCAATACCGTTTACCGCCATCCCTGCTCGCTATCTCCCGTGCATCTTTATCGCTAGGTAGCCGTCGGATCTGTTCGCTGGAAATCTGATGACTCATGTTTGTATGTTGTTAAACGTGCCCACTGCTCCTCCGATAGCTCCTGATAACTCTATCTGCTTCCTCTATGGCTCCGATGGCTCTGTGTGCTCCTCTTCTTTGGCTCTGTCTGCTCCTCTCGTCTCCATCTACTCCTCTGGTGGCTCTGTCTGCTCCTTGAATATTGCCATATTGACATCAATGACAATCTGTGTCCAACAATAAGATCAAACATGTTATTGATGGAAGTATAGACAAGTACAAGGCAAGTTTTGTTGCAAGGGGTTTCTCTCAAAAGGAAGGCATTGAATATGAAGAAACATTTTCACCTACTGCTAGGTACACTACCATTGGATCTTTCGTTTCACTAGTTTCTACAATGGAGTGGAATATCGATCAAATGGATGTTAAGACTACATTTCTGAATGGTACCATTGATGAGGAAGTGTACATCGAAAAACCTAAAGGATTTGAAGTGCATAGCAGGGACTCTCATGTTTGCAGACTCAACAAGTATCTATATGGATTGAAGCAAGCACCAAGGGCATGGCATGCAAGAATGGATGCATACCTTCTTAGGGGTTGGTCCATGAAGAGTATTGTTAATCTGAATCTATATATCAATGTCATGAATGATGAGCCAATCAATATTCTACTATATGTGGATGATTTATTCATCACTAGTGTAGAACGAAGAATTCAAGAATGCTAGAAGATGTTCGTAGCAGAATTTGAGATGAAGGATCTAAGACTAATGCACTACTACCTAGGTCTAGAAGTATGGCAGAGACCTAGGGAGATATATTTGGGGCAAGGAAAGTACATCATCAAGTTATTACAAAAAAATTGGATGATGGAATCCAAGTTGATGGTTACTCCTATGGTCACCGATCTCAAGAAGTTGAGAAGCTCTGACTTGAGTCTTGTGGATCCCACCTTATATAGACAATTGGTGGGTTCCCTGATGTATTTGGTAAATACTAGGCCGACCCAGATATATGTTTTGTTGTGAACATTCTTGGTCAGTTTCAGTTGGAGCCTCATCATGAGCATTGCATACATGTCAAACATAGATTGAGGTATCTTCATGGCACTATACATCACTACCTAAAGTATGATAGTAAGGAATTCAAGTTGATTGGCTTCACAGACTTTGATTGGGGTGGTAGTGAGACTGATGGAAGGAGCACTATCAGAGGATGCTTTATTCTGGTAGTTTTTATGATCTCATGGATGAGTAGGAAGAAAGATCCCATTGCATTGACTAGTGCCGAGGCAAAATATATGGTTGCATGTGAAGTAGGAAAAGAAGTTGTTTGGTTACGGAAGCTTTTGACAGACTTGTTGGAAAAGTTCTGAGTCCTACTATAATTAATTGTGATAATAGAATTTGTATCAAGATTTCTAGAGATACCATGTTTCACTTGAGGATGAAACATATCAATAATAATTTCCACTTTATTACGAAATTGGTGCACGATGGGATCGTGAAGCTAGAATATGTTCTGACAGACGAACAGGTAGCAAACATCCTGACAAAGGCTCTTCCTAATAAGAAGTTTGAATATCTAAGGAACCTGTTGGGTTTGGTAGATATTGGTGATTATATTGATGGTAAAGGAATGGAAGAGATTTGTTGAGGCTTTGCGATTGACGCATTTCCTGGGGAGACATCAGGTTGGCACTATGAGTTGATGTCAAGAATCTAGGAATTGGAAAGGTGGTGTTGTTTATTGAGCTCGGTCTTTGGATACACACCTGTATGTTTGGGTTGGTGGTTAGCAAGCCTGATGGTACCTACAAGGGCTGAAAGCTTGTTTCCACCTTAGTCCCACCTAGATAGATTTCCCTAGTTAGGAATCTAGTCCATGGCATTGTGGAGCCTAAATTGTTGAGTGACTGGTTGGATAGATTTCCCTGGTCATGAATCTAGTCCATGGCATTACGATGCCTAAATATTTTTATGAAAACAACTCACAAAAACATATAAAACATATATCAACGGCTTCGAAATCATCCTCTTCAAGGGAGAAACCTCCTTAACATTACACAAATGAGCAATTCTTGGATCATACAAATGACAAGACCTCCTTTCTATATATAGGAGTCTAAGCAGTCCCAATATAATCAGAGCCTACATAACAATAATATTTTAGGGGCACAACAATAACAATAGTGGGCTTTGTAGAAATTTTTAATAATATGACACATAATCACAGAGATTAACCCGATTATACACTATTGTAGAATACATGCATAATACATAACCTCCTCTACGTTGATCATCAATTTACAAAAGCAGAAACAATAACATGCGCACATAGAAGCATCAATCACACATATCAACGCAGTATTTTCCCAGGGAAAGCATCTCACTAAAAACCCCAACCATTTTGTATATTATATTGATTGAGAACATGTAACAATGCATAGTACAATACTCTTCACAAGTATCCAGAACTATCTCCACCTGTTACACACAATACAGCTCAGATCTGATCTCCAAATCTCCTCCGCTGCTTGCTTGCCTCCACTGCATAATACCTGCATCAGAATGAATGAATCCAAACTCGTTCCAAGTTCTATTTACCTTGGAAAATCACTCACACTGGAAATCACGTGAGCAAAGGCTATATCACTGGGCATCTACTGTGCAATTCTCATGGGCATACTCAATCCATTGATTGTGCAAGATCTCATGCATAACTGATAGTCACAACTCACCCTTTCACTTACCTCTAACACTTGTCTCCACTGAACTGTCCATGCACTGAGTTAACTATTGTATTCTTCAGTTGCATTATGAGTTAATAATTAGTGAATTAGTTAATAACTAATTCACAAAACTCATCACTTAGTCTATTTGCCACTTAAACTAAATACAACTAGTTCAACTAAGTCAACCTGAACACAACTCAACTGCTCATCTAACTCCACAGAACTCAACCACTTGAGTTCTAACTGAAGTCCTTCATGTAATAGCTCAGTCAACCCATATGTAACCACGTGATTCCTTCAGGCAATTGCATGTGCCACATCTGTAGCTCCAACTGAAGTTCTCCAAGAGAATAAGATAAAGTTTAGAGTCCAAATATTACTAAGGGCTAATAATATTTGACTGTTTCTATTTTTACCTAACAGTCTAAAAATAGACTCTGATTACATCGCTGTGATCCAAAAAATAGAAGTCCATCTATTTTTCCCAACATGACCAATCATCCATAAACAACATCCTGCAACTTATAGACCATGATCCATATGTCTAAAAATAGACATAGTCTAAAAATAGACTTTGCGCCATAATTTGCCTGCGGGCCCACTTAGTGAAGGCGACTCCTTTCCACTGAGCTCCATCATCTTGTTGCATTCTCAACAAGCATTTCTTGTTGCACACTTTTCAACATGAGATGACCCATGGATGGGTGGGACCCAAGTCAACCAAGTTGAGACGATGTATGGTGAATGATTGGTTGAGTGTCACATGGGACAAGTCAACTCAAGGTTTCAAAAGGGTTGCAACCCTTTCCCTTGTGTGTATGTGTGTGTGTGCGTGAGCCAAAGTTGAGACAAAGGAGAGAGAAGACAGAGGGTAGATCCTGTCATATAATTGAACGATAAAGATAGAGGCAAGATGAAAGAACCATATGATAGAGTTTTGGGGTTTCCTTTGGGATAAGGGATATGTTAAATGGTGCACTATCCACCCGAATAGTGGGATGAGATAGATTTTTCTTGGTGGGTCTATTATAAAGTTGAGATGGGTTGAAACAGTTGCATGTTGTAGTGCAAAAGTTGAAATGAGCCAGAACGGCTATAGTGTGTATTGTTGCATTTGGATCAAGATTTATTATGTGATTGTGGCATGACCAAATAGTGCCCACTTGGAGCTTGTTTTGAGATGAGTTAGGTCGATACATGAATCAAACCTCACATTTTGTAGCACTTGTATTTGGATCACACACACACACATATGTGTGTGTCTAGGCCGTGGGATGCTCCTCCCAAATTTGTTGTTTATGATGATATATGCTATGTAATGAATGTAACTGTGAAATATGAATGTTACATGTGAGGCAAATATTAATTGGGTTTTAGTTAAGATCAATTCCACTAAATTTAACTAAGAAACTATATCCAAGTATTTGTGAGGTATAGTCTACATGAAGTACTCCTAGAGGGGTTGAGTTGTTGATGGAAAAATTGTTATTGCTACACAACATAAGATCACGGGGCACCTAAAACTATGCAAAATCTCTAAGGGCATGAAAATGGCTATCTAATGTGGAGAGGATAATTCCTAGATCATATTAAAAATTGATTTTGATCAAAAGGTGCAATTTCCACTGGAAGCTTCCCTAGAAATGATGGCTTTACCTTCACTTCCTTTCCATAGCATGTTCCTTTTTAGGAGAACTTCATGCTCTCCTAACTTTGTATCATAGAGTAGGATGATCTTAGATTTTTCTTCCTTGATCAATCTATGAATAGTTGAAAGCTTGTTGTCACTATAAACCCCCCTTTCTTTTCCTAGGGGTGGAGAGTAGTACTAAATCCACCGTAAAAAATGTAGTAAAATAAAATTATGTATCTTTTCATTGATTTAGGAAATTGGAACAAATAATTTTTTCTTGATAAGGAATGGGCATGTAAATATTTATAATAGTACAAATTTTACTAGAAGTAATATATTGTAGCTTGATGGTTATCCAATGTGAAGAGGAGAACTCATAGATCAAAATAAAATTTGATTTGACCAAAGGATGTAAACACCTCTAGAAGGTCTGGTAGAACTGATGGAAACCTTTCACTTCCTTTCCATGTTGTGCTGCTTTTAGGAGAACTTCATGATCTCCTAAATTTGTCTCTTGGAGTAGGATGATATGGGAAGTTTTCTCCTTGATTAATCTATGAACAATTGCAAGCTTATTTTCACTACCTAACCCCTTGCAATTCCAGGAAACCACTTTCATTACTTAAGTTGTTTGGGGATTCCCCCAAAATAAGCAAATGAGCTTGATTGGTTTCTAGTTGTTTTGGATCCTTTGTACATCATGTCAATAATATGTTGGGCTTTCAATTATTTCTCTTTATCTACGTATTCCTCTCCCTTGTCCTTGTTTGGTTTGCATTCAACCTTTTTCCTATTTTTATTGGGACAATGCTTTTTCTCAAATTTTGCATGTAATATTTCATCTGTTGTGGCTCACGCAAAGAAGGGATTTCCTAATTACATATGAGAATTTGTGGGATAAATATATACCTCATCCTTTGGTTCCATATCTTCCTTATTTAGAATAAGAGTTGGAACATCCTCTGAGGGGGGGATTTTTGATGACCTTCCCCCTCCTTGACTTTTCCCTTTTGAGGTTTGATATTCTTAATGGGCTAATGGTTCATATCTAATACGTGGAGGAGTTGTAAGCCTTTATTACTTGAATGAGTTGTAGAGCTCTTTTATTGAGTAAATGACAAAAGGTTTTGCACTAGATTTGAGGCTAGAGGATTTTTCAAAGGGTATTATCTTGCTTGACCCCTTATCCTTTTAGGTTGTTACCAATGCTTCCTTAGTCCCATTGTTTATCAAAATGGCCATAATAATGGTGTATTTTTCATTTGAAGGGAACATTGTCATAGACTATATGTTGAACAAAATTCCAATTGTCCAACGATAGTTGTATTTCCTTTGGAAGACCTTTTTCCAACTCCACTTCAATATATAATCTAGCATAGGAAAACATTTAATCTTTAGGCTCTTCCTTGTCAATATATTTTCCTAGAGTATTCCCTATAGCCTTTAGGGTTTCCTAATTCTAGTAGTGCAGAGAGAGGTGAGGGAGTTTGACACAAATTGAAATTGCCGATGGAATATTGTTCTCAACAATAAAATTTGTTGTCCATATATTGAAACACATCCCATATATGCTAAGAAAATAAAGCCCACACATAAATATTAAATCTTTAACTACTTTTTCCTCAAAGAGTAATAAGGAAAACCCTTGGCCATAAAAGGATAAAATAAGGTTTCCTTTTATTGATGGCCTCCAATTTTTATCGATCCATGAATTCAAAGCTTTTGGGGAGGGCCATAAACCAGTAAATTGACCAATAAGCCCCCTTTTTACTAATTTTAAAGCCAAAGGCCTTGCTTTTATTACATGGATAGGTAATTTTGGAATTTCATCTAGTTTCTTGAGAATTATGGATGGATTTGTTGACCAATGTGTTGTTATTGATGTCAAAGGTAGCATTGGAACCATGAATTGTTTAGAAGATGGTGTGCCAAAAAGATATAGGCTTATTAGTAAAAGTGATCAAGGTGTTCCCAAAGGTGTGAAATGTATGTGAGTTTGCAAGAAGGATTAAAACCCAAGCCTTGGGTCTTAGATGCAAAGGTGAAGTTGTGGAGGTTGATCTCATCATTGTATAAAACCCTAAATTTTGCCAAACACCAAATTTCCTATTTAATGTGCATGTTGTGAAGTGCTCATAGGTGCATCGTGCAGAGCTTGCAAATGAACAATGAATAGTATTCAAATTTATGAGAATGTTGAGCCCCACCCATGTGATAAATGATGAATAGGTATGAGTGGAAGATTATCTTTTGATAATTGTGGGTCTGTGATCAAACAATGCTTGTTTATCATGCCCCCCAGTGTCAAGGATCAACCTAAAGGGGGGATCAATGATCTGGATTTATGCCATACCACCTAACAAAGATTAACGACCAAGATCTATTGCACCCCTTCCAAAGTACAAAATCGCTATGGGGGGTATGCAAAATTGGTGTTGCTCACAAAATGGTTTTGGTGATCAACATGTAGTGGAGAAACAAGATGTTGGTTATAGCACCTAGTCTCTAGGGGTTTGGCAAGCAAAAATTAGTTGCTTATCAAACTAACCCTTCCAATCAAGGTGCACATAATAGAACGAGCGGTGAGAAACAGGCTAACATGACATGGAAGAGATAGGGGACGAGCTAATGATGTGTCCCAATGAGATGATGACACATGGCACTCTATGGTCACGGCATGTGGTAGGTGGATTTGGCCTTTTTAGGTGGAAAAATGACCCTTTTATAACTGACATGTTTCACTGACGTGGCATGATAGGTGTCAGAGAGATGATGTGGCAGCTTGAGGAGAAGACATGTTCCAGTGATGTGGCACGACACATGGTAGGTAGTGACATGGAAGAAATTTGAGATTTGCGCTAAGAGGCTATTTGGTAGAGGTTCCTACTGTTATTTGAATTTAGAAAAGTAGTGGGTCAGGAAACCATTAACCATTTCCTATCGCCGAGATAGAATAAGTTTGCATTGGATGGATAATGGTCTAACAATGAGTGACAAATGAAGAGTTTTACCATTAAATGAAAACAAATATAAAGTCAACAGACTATCTATCGGACTGCCCGACAAGAAGATGTTGCAACAAATGGTGTAGCAATGAAGTAGTGAGTGACATGCATTGGGTCATTAATCACACGTGGAGCTTAAGCCCTCAGTTCTTGGCCCATGGTCATATGATGAAAGACACCAAAGGAAACAAAGTTGTGAAACTCCCACACCATTGACAAGTTTAATGGTAACAAGATGTGATTTCAGATACAGTCAAAGGAGGATTTAGATGGGTGAAACCATGGATCCCATGGTAATAAGTATATCAATGTATATACACAACAAAATAATTATATAACAACTTGTCGATGAGGAGAAAAGAAAGGTGATCGGAAGATCAAAAGATAGTGAAAATACGAGAGAGTGAGCAAAGAGTATGTATATCATGGGACCTCTATGAATGTGCAAGACAAACAACAAGGATGGTATGTTTGCAACGAAGGTATTTTTCAGGCAACATAAACTACTAATATTAGAAAAAAATAAGATAACGAAGGAACATAACAAAAAGTAGATCATATTTTCAACAATTACACTCAAATCAGAGATAAATAAGGGTATCAGTGTTCCCAGTAGGTGGGTGCCTACTAAACCTTGGGGATAGGTGTCTCTAGTGGGTCGTAGCTTGCAAAAGAAGGAAGGGGATACTATCTCTTGCAAGTGGGTGCTTTCAAAATTTGTAACTATAGGTGGGCACCTACAATATCCATTTAAAGAAAAGAAAAACTTTTTGGTTTTCTCGCTTTATGGGTTTCCATGTTAAATCTCCGATGTCCTTTATGTTTGTTTGATTATAGGATGCATTTTTGTTAAATTCACAAAATAAAACAAGCAATCAGGAGCTAAGTGAAAATTTATTTTGGGAAGCCTAAATAATGATTCATCCCCCTCATAGTATCCAACGATTAATATCAGAGCAAGGTTCCTTTAGTAACAACCTAACCGTTAGAAGGAAGATCTTACACAAAATGGCTACTCAGGATTATGTCTTCTACATACCTCCTTTATTCAATGGAACAATTTTTTCCTTTTGGAAAATCAGAATGAAGACCCATCTGATGTCACTTGGCATGGGCATTTGGAAAATTGTAGTGAGTGGGTATTAGAACCAAGAAACTCTTCCAACATATAAGGCTAGTAAGAAGAGGTATGAAAGAAATGCTAAGTTTATGAATGCAATTTTGGGTGGACTTGCAACATCAAAAAATTTCAAGCTAATGCTGTATGACATAACCAAGGAAATGTGGGATAAACTTGTGAGTAGTTATGAAGGGGACACCAAAGTCAACAAGGAAAAACTACATACCTATAGGACACAATATGAAAATTTGAAAATAAATGAGGATGAGAGCATAGGGAATTTCTTTCTTGGAATGGATGAGATTGTAAACACCATGAAATGGACTAGGTGATAAAATCGAATATGCTACAATAGTACAAAAAATGTTAAGATCGCTTACTCTAGGTTTGATGCCAAAGTCTTAATAATATCATAAATGCATGACTTAAACCATTTTACCATGGAGAAGCTTCACATAATACTTATATCATATGAAATGATAATGGAAAGGGATCAACTAGAACTCATAGAAGTTTCTTTTAAAGTATCAAGCAAGCCAAAACAATATCAATATCAGGACAACTTGTTGTCTGGGTGTATCCTCTCTGTGGACAAAGACAATCCCTCTAGCCCAATGAGTGGGACTAGCAACCTACATGACAATCTACAAAACACTTTCCTAAATTAAAATTTAAATCAGAGAAGGGGAATATGGCATACCTCGTTCTGATGCTATAACACACTCCTTTGTTGAAGATCTTGAATCACTTGCTCCTCAGGCACAACTCTACTTCTCGCAATGTTTGAATACCTGCACAAGAGATCAAAGTCACAACAAGGCATACAAGTACAACAAGCACAATCCACTTAACAAATCAAGGAGCATTAAGATAAATGATGAATTAACACAAAAATTTATGGAAAGTGAACCAATAGTTGTATATATTAAAGAAATAAAGGAGGAAGAATACAACCAAGTCTTGATGTCAATAAGCTCTCCTTGAATGAATGTCCAAGTCCAAGCTCAAGCTCTCCAAGCACTCCTTCTCCAAGCCAAATGAGTAGCATGTAGGTACTATCTCAGCATAAGGGTGAAAATAATCAGAGATCAACCATTTGGGAATGGGAGAGGATGAATATATAGGTCAGGATAGGGAGTTAGGACCTCTCTAATGATAGGGGAAGGCCCTCATCTCAAGGAGGTATCTCATAGGGATAAGATCAAAGGACAATATTGGGAGAATTTGACCACATACACATCGAAAAACCCCCAACTCGTCGTTCTGGAAGCCTCTAGATCATGAAGCTTCTTGTCCTCTTTGGGAAAACTTGCCTTTTAGGGATCAACGTGAGTATCAAAGTAAAAAAAGTGCTATTAGAGTGAGGCTAGTCTAGTGCAACTTGTCATCAATAGTAGTTGCCAGTGTCACAGTCGCGTTGGTCCCAAAATTAGGGTTTTAGAGCTTAATTCTGTTAACACTCCTCAGTGTCCCAAGGCTGAGAAAGGAGACCGATGGAGGTAACCTCAAACCAACTTTGGATTTGAAGTAAGCTGCAAATTTTTGTTCCTTAAATTATACTGCCTTTGCACTTGGCTAAGAGCACTTTGGTAACCCATTTGATAATCTTTTGTTTTGACTGCCAACACATCATGATTTGAAAGAAAAAAATCTCTGATCATCAGCTGCATATGGTTCCTTGGAAAACTCATCCTCTTTTGTGAGGAAAATAGGTTGCTGATCTTGTTCAAAAAATTGATTCTCACCTGCAAGCTCTTCTTCATCATCAAGTCCCTGCGCATAATTTTGTTGGAGTGGAGTATGGATCTACTATTGTGCTTGCTGATCCTAACCCTTCTGCTCTCTTTGTTTGATTCTAAATTGAGGTTGCTGCTGTTGACCTCAATAATTAAGATTCCTGACTTGAGTTTCTGATATTGTAATCTTATCCATCATTTTCTCCATGGTTTTGATTAAAGTGTCAAGTTTAACATCCGATGAAGTAGAGGGCTCCTCTTTGATTGTGACTTTATTTTCTGTTTTCATCTTAGATTTCTTAATCAAAAAGTTTGTTTCAACACTTACGACATTCCTCTGCATTTCTTCAAGAGTTGTAGGATTCCTCTCTCTCAGTTGATAGCCCATGTCAGGGTCAAAGGCATCAGGATAGTGAATCAATTCCAAGTCAGGAGGAGGCTTGATGTTGTATGGGATAACATTGTAGACCTTATTGAGTATGACAACAAATTCTTGTACAGATTCATTTGGATATCTTTTCAATGAATTGTATTCACCCAGGACTGGTGGGGGCTCTTTTTCTCTTCTCATCTAGCCAAAAATAAGTCTATCAATTGTTGGGGATTGGCTATTGGAGCAACTCTCAAAGCACAGAACCATTTTTTCACTTCACTTGAAAAACTTTGATCTATGTGGCGCATTTTGGCATCAAGTTCATCAACTTCTTCGAGGTCAATGAAATCAATTATCTTATCGATATGTTGTCTTGATGTGATCTCGGTTGTGCCATCAAACAAAGGCAACCTTTGACGATAATTATGAGGTAATGCAACAAGATGTGCAGGCAAAACCAAAGGGCTAAATATCACCATAAAGGTTGCAGAAGGTAATACGATAGTTACAACAGGGGGTATTGATGGAGGATTTGTTTTAGAAGAGGATTTTTTGGGAGGAGATGATGGTTTAGTGGTAGAAGATGACGGGGTAGCCATGTAAGGAGGTGTAACAATGGGCAAAGCCTCTTGCTGATATATAGTATAAGCCTTTTCAGAAGTTACTTTCAGCTAATCAACTAGATTCTGGAGTTTATGGAAAATTTAACCAAACCTTATTGTTAAGCTTATGAGATGAAGCCTTAGAAGATTGTACATATGACTCAAACTTCACATGGTCAAAAAGTGTTTTTGAAAGAGAACATTTAGACTTGGACTTGAATAATGATAAGTCAAAGTTTAGATCAAAAGACAAATCGTTAAGAGCAATCAGTTGTGCAGGTAAAGATGTAGTTCTTAGCAATGGAGATGTACCTGCTTCAGATTTTGGAGGCTCAGAATTCATCTTTCGTAAGAGCTTCTTAGGATTGTCAACTACTGCTGGAGGGTTGGGATCATGATCCACCCTTGTATATATTTTAGGAGCCATTGTTTTCCTCAATATGCACTTCATATCAATTATTGAATTAGCCTTCTTGAAAGCTAGAACATGTCACCCACAGCCCTAGATCTTGATGAACTCGTGAGAAACATCCTGGGGAAGATTTGACACTTCGCTCCCCAATATGATCACCAAAAATGTTAGCACTCCTCAGTGTCCCAAGGCTGAGAAAGGAGATCAACAGAGGTAACCTCAAACCAACTTTGGAGTTGGTATCTAGCCCTACCAAATCGGAGAAGGCTCTCTTTGCAATCTCACAGCTAATGAAGTGACTGGAGAGGGAATAAAATATTAGGCTAGTTATTAAGCTCAATGGTGTTTGATTTTTAGGGTTTGCTAGATGAAGCTCATAGATCTAAGAACTAGGCTAGGGTTTGTAATTATCAATTGCAGAAATATAATGGGGCAAGGTAGATATGCTCAATGATAGAAGTAGGTTTTCATGGTGGTGTAGATATGAAAAGGTAGAGGATCAGAATGAGCACGTAACCATGAATTCACTCATCAGAAGAAAGAACACTAGCATGAAAATCTCATCAAAACAGAGCATATAACTTATGAATTCTATTTAAACACCTATGAGATGATCATAAGAAAGCATAGAGATGGTAGGAAAAATAAATAGATATTCAATTTAATGATAAACAAATAAAAACGTTGTCATAGAAGCATACCACAAGAATCCAAAGATAATAGGTGCAATTGTCTGTTGTATTACTGCAAGAAAATGTACACTAGCTCCAAGCAATGATTCTCAAACATCTAACCCTCTCTATGAATTAGATCAGGCTACATATAGATCAAAAACCACTTCCCCCTCTCAGGGGTCAAATCCATCAAGATAGGAACAATTTACATCATTTTCTCTAACCAAGCCTAGAACTAGGGAGGTTAAGAAACAAACTCTCCATTTAGCATTGGCTAACTTTACTAGCATTAATGACCATCATAATTACATCCATTTTACATTTACAAGCCCTATTACACTTATTTACATCATGTAGAAACCCAAATTGACTAATTACATCATGGAAATTCAAGTTTGACTGATAAAAAACCAAAAAATGACATTGTTGACAGAAGCACATCGTGTCTGATAAAAGCGCAACATGGACTTTGTAGGAAAATTTGAGGGGGTTTTCTTGGTCCACTTGCTGATTTAGAAATTGGTGATGGTAGATTAGTGTGTCTACTTGCCTTCCAAAGTGTTAAACCTGCAAAAATCCTTTTCAAGGCCTCCAAAAATCACTTTTCCCAAGGCTGCTCCATAAGCACAGCGTGGGGTCTGAAACAGTTGTAGAAACCTATTTTTGAGCATTTTTTTTTGCGTTTCCTTCCAACCTATGCACTGACATGGAAACCCAGGTACATATCTGACTTTTACTCACCAAAATATATCCAACCATGCAAGAAATTCATCATTTGGAGGTCCTGGGAAGAAGCACAGTGTGAGCTCGCTGCGCTTCTGTACATCACAAAATTGCCAAAATACCCAAAGTTTCAAAATTTACATAAATGATTCAAAATGCTTTAAATTTGTTTCTTTGACTCCTTGGGTGATGGGTTAGACAATCAAGGATGCATCATCAATTATATCCAAGTTGTCTCTTTTCCTTAGCCTCATTTTCATGTTTTTTACCCTAATCTGAGAAACCCTGTTTCTTGTGTAGTAGTGCCTTGCCATGTGCCTCTGAAGCTTGGTGTCCCTATTAGCCTTCTTCAGACACATCTCCAAGTGTTCATTAAAACTACCAAGCCACAACTCCTTGTATTTCTCAATCTCAGCTGCAATGGTGTCTTCAAAGTCTTGCTGACCTAGTGGAGGAGATGGTTCACTCCCTAGTGCTTCCTTTCTTTTCAATCCTTTGGTATTTGGCCTCCTTGGCTTCATCTGAACCTCTTGATCATAAATTTTCTCTAAATCTATCACTACCTTTCCCTTGTCATCCTCTTCCACCAGATTAGCCCTAGGTTTAGAGAGAAAAAGTTGTTTTACCTTTAGTTGTCTGTTCTCCTACTATAGGAATGCAATCATAAAGTTGGCCTTTACCAAGTCATCCTTAAGCTCTCTGATTTCTGCTTCCTTTTCCTTTATAATCTCCTCATGTGACTTTTTTGCCCCATGCTCTTCCATGTCATCATCAAAGTGTGCCTGCTCATCATCATGCAAGGGTGCATCATGTTGGTGTTTTGAAGGAGCAGACACAAGCCTTTTCCCAATGCTGTAGGTTTTGGTCACATCTGCCCTAGGTATATTTTCCACTGATGCCCTAAGTGACTATGCAATTGGTTTTCTTCAAGAGCCAACCTCTTGTGGCTTTGGTGATGGTGATGGTGTACCTTGGCTACTAGGTTGACTAGTAGTAGGCAAAGTGAAGCTGGTTGGATGAATGCCTCCCAAGGCATGTTGATCTCTGAAAGCTGATGGAGGAAAATGACTTTGACCAAGCCATGGTGAAACAAGTTAGATTGATGATCCTTCCCTTTATTATGTACCTTCTCTGTCATCTTGACAAGGCTTCTATACAAATAATGAGGCAAGTTTATAGGTTTGATTGTTGTGAAGTGCATTAGGAGTCCTATATGGTACTGATAAAGTATAGAAAACATTCCTTCATATGTAAAGTACCTTATTATTATCTTCATTAATGGAGCATACTTGTCAAGCAATTGTCTAAAGGGAAAAATGTGTTTTGGAGCATCCTTATAATGTGGCTTTAGGAAAGCTTTGTAGTTCTCAATGTCTAAATCCATCCCTTTAAACCAGATTTCTCCAGATTTGGAATACCTGTAGCTATGACAATGGAATCTACTGAAATTATGAAGTCTATCCCAACAATGTTGGCCTTATCCCTCTTGAAGTTGGTGGCAAAGAGGCTTGTCAATTTGACATTGGAACCTACTTCTTGGATCTTCTCATAGAAACCTAGGCAACCAACATCTTGGAAAAGATTTCTTAATGAAGGGTAAGGCCATGATTTCTTGGACCTATGATGGCTCATACCTGGACACTTTCCCACCCTTATTATACTTTTTCTTCTTAGTGTGATTGTTTCTAGTTTCCATGGTTAAAACCCTAGCTAAGTGGGAAGGAAAGGGATAGGGCATGACTGCAAAAAAAGGGACAAGGGACTGTGGTGTTGAAGGAATGGAATGGAGGGGTTAGGGAGTGTGTAAATTTATGGGAAATTTGTAGGGGATATTGATAGATGTTAGAGAGTGTAGGGAAGTGAGAATTCTTAAAAGCAATGGGGGGAAGGTGTGAAAATGACAAAAACACAATTCTAGCCTAGGAAACTGTCAATGGGGCAACCTAAGCTAGGGTTTGTATGGAAATATAGGAGATGAAGGGGAATAGGCGAGGGAAGTATGAAAGGTGTAGATGAGTGTAGGGGAGTAGGAAACTTGGGGTCTTACAACTGATTTGACACAAATTCACATGAAAATGAAAAACATAGTGAAACCCTAGGAGAGGGAATTTCACTGAATTTTTTTGAGAAGATAGATGCAAGAGAAGAGTGCCAACTGATACTTACTTGTATTGAAAGCCCTGAATTGATGAGATGAAACTTTATGGATGGTTGATTTGTCTCCAATTCGAAAATGCAACAACGGATACCAGAAGCATAGCGTAGGAGGAAAATCATAGTATAGGAGGGTAATTTAGGATTTCAAGGAAGAGTTTGGTTGCTCTGAAGGCTGGAATGCAATTCGATGGTGGAGAGAGCTCTTATGAAAGTGAAATGAACAATTTGAATGCTTTGAATGGTCTTTTATAATATAGAGGTCGATTTTTGCTTAAGTCATGGAGGTGACATCATTGATCTTTTTGAGAAATGATGTGATGTGACTGCATCATGATCTTATTTGAAATGAAATTTCACCTTTACTTCCTAAGCTGCTAACTCCCTTTAATGATGACTTAAATGATGAACATGACTCCTTTTGCTTCAAATGAATGGCATTATGATGAAAAATGAAGTGGAAACCTAGAATATGACCTAAATGATGATGTATTAACCATTTCATGACCTAAGACACCTGAATGAAGACATGACCATGATGAGTGATGAAAACTATGAGTAGGTGGTGGGAGTAGCAGTGACCTAGACTTACTAACCAGTGACCAAATTTTTATTTGAAAACCTATTGAAACTATAAAAATTTGACCTAGGACTCTAATCAACAATTTTGAAAGAGTACATTTGATCACTGGTAACTCATAGACACTAACAACTTCTTCAGGGAAGGCTCAAGGCATGTTTCAATCAGTGTTTCAGGGAGGATCTGAACTGCATATCAGGATGGGTACACTGCATAGTTTCCAAGTTTCGGGCACTTCAGGGTATGACACAAGGAAGTGCAGGAGGCGTGAAAAAATAATGTGCAACACAACTCCAACCACATTTCAGATTAAGAGGAAGCAAATTTTGTTAGAAGACCATAAAAGGGCACTGAAAAATACAAAGGTATGTTACCATTCAATTATTTCAACGTGGTAGAATTGGGAATTTTACTTCAAAATGTCCTTATAGAGAAAATAATAATGCTGAAAAATATGAGAGAGGAAAGAAAGCATCTAAGAAAACTACAAAAAATAAGATTTCTAAAAGGATAAGTTTCTATTCACAAGAAGACATTTATAGTTCATCAAAAGATGAAATAGATTATGAATCTGACACAAAACTTGATGAGAAGTTCCTTATGGCTCTTGAAAGTAAAATATATGGCCTAGAGATAACTTAGAAGAATGTGAAATAGCTATTGACATGGAAAGTGAACTTCTAAGTGCATTGGAGGAAATAGATATGCTCAAAAGAATAAATAAAACCCAAAAAGAATATTTTCAAGCTTACAATGAGGAAGAGAATAACATAGGCGAAGAAATGGTGCTTCCAAGAGTCGACTTAGAAGAAGCCAAATGAGTGGAGGAAGTTTAAATGAAGCAGTTACAAGGAAAATAGAGATAATGTGATAAATTGGAACCATAAATTGTGTCCTTGAGAAAAAATCTCAAGAAGACTAAGACATAGTTGGACCTAAAATTAAAATTTGTTCAGGGATTAGAAACTTTAGATAATATTATCAATAATAAAAAAACCTCCATTAATTAAAACATGACTAAGGTACAATGAAACACTATAACAAGTCAAAGGAGTTTCAGATCCCAAAGCATACAAATCTCAAGGTCCAAAAAGTTATGTTAATGCACTTAAGGGAATAAGTAGCCAACCCAACAAATCTAGAGGAAGCAATTATAAAAGAACTAGGATAAGTTGAGTCACACATGTAACAAAGGAGCAAGAAAGAAATAAAGAACATAGTTTCTTCGAATCAATAACCAAGGATTGATCCTATCAAGAATATTTTTCATTCCCAAGTACTCATATATTTTCTATGGTCATTGTTTTATCTATCATAATTTTGGTCATAAAGTAGTACATTACATGGCATAAAAAGCTATCATAACTATAAATGCAAAGGTTAAGGAAGGTTTACATGAAATGGCAAAAACTAGAAAATCATTCAACAATGCATTTTCTCCACTTATGGATGGAATTAAGTGTTCTATTTGCAACAACATTGGGAATAAGGCCAATGAATGCAAAAGCAAATTGATGTCTTCCTATCAACAAGATAGAAAGAAAGAACTTACCAAAATTTGGAAAAAGAAGAAGATTGTGTATCCAAAAGAGTGTGGAATAGCCCTTAAATGCCAAGAATCAAGGACATCAATGGCACATTGACAATGGATGTTCAAAACACATGACAAATAACAAAATTATATTTATATCCTTCGATGAAGTCAAAAGTGGAAATTGTAAAGGGACAACCTTCTTGGAGAAGGGAAAGGCCAAGGTTCAAATTTTGTTGTATGTAGATGGCCTTACGCATAATCAATTAGGTGTCAGTCATATGTGTGACCAAGGAAATGAGGTAACTTTAGGTCACATGAGTGTGTGGTCAAAGAACTTGGGATAGGAGAGACAATAATTTAAAAAGTTTGAACTTCGAGTAATGTATATGTGTTGGAAGGAGACAATGAAAATTGTTATTTGGGAAGAACTTATGAAAGTCGGTTGTGGCACAAGAGATTAGGGCACCTCTGTTTTCATCAGTTGGTTAAATTAGGTAAAAAGGTGGTTGTACGAGATATGCTCAAAATCATCAATCCTAAGAATAATGTCTGCAAGTCATGCCAATTTGGGAAACAATCAAGAGTTCAATTCCAAGAAAAGGAATATTCTACAAAAAGGCCTCTAGAACCATTTCATACATACATATGTGGGGCCACAAGAATGAGATCTCAACGAGGTGAGAAATATTTTATGTTGTTGATTGATTATTACAAAAGAATGTGATAAGTTAGTTTGTTGAAATACAAAGATGAAGCTTTTGAAAAATTCAAAATATTCAAAGCTCTAGTGGAAAACAAAATGGATCTAAAAATTAAGTGCCTAGGATCAAACAGAGAAGGTGAGTACACATCTAATGATTTTTATGACTTCTGTGAACAACATGGGATCAAAAGACAATTTTCAATAGCTAAAACTCATCAATAGAATGGGTTAGTTGAAGATAGAATGAACATGACAATGCAGCAAATGGCTTGAGCCATGCTTGATGAATCACAAGTACCACATACCTTTTGGGGAGAATTTATAAAAACATCAATTAATATTCTTAATAAGGCTCATGTTAGAGTAAATACACCTTATGAATTGTGGTATGGAATACCTCAATCTATAAATAATTTTAAATTTTTTGGCAGTAAATGCTACATCAAAAGGAATGAGGAAAATTTCAACAAATTTGAGCCAAGAGTATATGAAGGTATCCTACTTGGATATTCTTCCAGGAGAAAGGGTTACACAAGTTATAAAAAGAGACTTCACATGATTGTTGAAAGCATAGATGTGAAAGTTGATGAAGGATATGTTTTTCCTAGACGACAACCACAACATGATGAATCCAACAACTACGAGTCACTAGAGAATGAGATCAAAGCACATTGAGAACAAGAGGAACGTGAGGATTAAAAGGATGAAGATAGAGAAGAATTTCTACAACAAAAAACTCCATCAAGGTAAGTATAGAAACATCATCTTGAGAGTCAAATCTTGGAGATAAAGAAACTAGGGTACAAACTAGAATAAATTTCTGATGCACAACTACTCATGAAATTATAGCTTTGTTATCTATGTTAGAACCTCGTAGTTTGCTCAAGCAAGTCAAGATGAATGTTGGATTAAATCAATGAATGAAGAATTGGATCAAATAGAGAAAAATGAAACACGAGACCTTCTCCGAAGCCTGCAAAATAAAAATTTAATAAGAACTAAATGGATATTCAAAAATAAGTTAAATGAAGATGGCCAAGTGTTTATGAACAAGGCAAGACTTGTCTATAAGGGTTATGCTTAGAAAGAAGGAATATATTTTTAAGAAACATTTTGCAAGAATAAAGTCCATTAGAATGGTCTAAGTACTTTCATGCTTTCATAAATTCAAAGTGTATCAAATGGACATTAAGCCTACATTCTTAAATGGTGATATAGAAGAGAAAGTTTATGTGGAGCAACCTAAAGGCTTTCTATAGAGAAACAATAAAGATTATGTATGCAAACTCAAGAAAGCTCTGTATAGATCAAAGCAAGCACGTAGGGATTAGTATTACAAGTTAGACAAATATTTGTAGCAACAAGGTTTTAAGAAAAGAACAACTAATAACATTCTTAACATCAAGGCATAAGGTAATAATTTGTTGTTGGTTATCTATGTTGATGATATAATTTTTGGCAGTGATGTCAATCAATGAGTCAAAGATTCACAACAACTATGCAACAAAAATTTGAAATGTCTTTTCTTGAAGAATTATCCTTCTTTTGCGGACTACAAATTCAACAAACATAGAAAGGGATTTTTCTTTCTCAAACTAAGTACCCCAAGGAAATTATAAGAAAGTTGGGATGGATGATTGCAAACTTGTAATTACACTCATGGTAACAATTTGCAACCTCAGAAGGATGACGAATCCCCATACGTCAATCAATCTATTTATATATCAATCATTGGATGTCTACTCTATCTCATAGCTACAAGACTTGATATTATGCACACTATTAGATTGGTGGACGCTTTTAGTCCAACCTTAAGGAAACTCATCTCAAGGCAGTCAAGAGGATATTTAAATATCTACAGGGAATTTTAGACTTTGGTTTATGGTATCCTAAGGAAATAAATTTTACTCTACAAGCTTATATTGCTGTTGGTTAGGCAGGAAACATTGATGACAGGAAAATCATGATTGATGGAGCCTTGTTTCTAAGAAATTGTCTAGTCTCCTAGCTCAACAAGAATCATATCTCAATTTCTTTGTCTACTACTGATGCAGAATACATTGTAGCTGCATCATGTTGTACATAGTTAATGTAGATTATACAAAATCTTAAAGATATTCAAGTATATTGCACTCGACCCATTTCTATATTTTGTGCTAACACCATCGCCATTAATATATCAAAGGATCTTGTGATGCACTCCAAGACAAAGCACATTCCTATTAAATATCACTTCCTTAGAGAACAAGTATTGAGTCAAATAGTTAAGTTGGAATATGTTCCTACTAATGAGTGGATTGCATATATCTATACTAAGCCTCTTCCAAGAGAGATTTTTGAGTATCTCAGACAAATAATGGGAATAATTTCTTTCTCATATCTTCCATAGATTTATTACATAAGAAAGAGGGAAATTGTCCACATGTGTCATGGATAATTGTATACCACTCGTTAGGGCTTAACCATCCCTGGTACAAGTGAGTTAAGCATGATAGAAAACTTTAACAATGACAACTTGGTGATTACACGTTATTGGGTATAGTGGTCCTAAAGTGGACAAGCAAAAAATGCGAAGTGATATAAGACCCATAGTTTAAATTTTGATATTGATGATCTAAGTCATGCTAGTAAGGCTAGTAATATCTTAATGTTGAATATCATCAAATTTCCCTAAACATGGAAGGATACATGACTAGAGATTAGGACTCTAGATGACGAAACCCAAGAGAATTTTAACAATTGATCCAGATTTAAATAGGAACACAACAAATTACAGAGACAACCATAAACACAGAGATGCAGTGGAAATAATACTTCATTTCATTAATGTAAAATACTAAAATATGCTTACAAACAGAAATGGAAATAAACCAGCTAGGGCGATGGTAGTTTATCTCTGAGAAGAGATGTGGCGATTACATGCCTCTGAACTGTGTTACAATGAGGCTCGAAGGCCTATTTATTGTTCAGAAATAATGGAAAACCCTAAACATCCAAAAACCTAACCCTAGAAGATGAAACGCCAAACTGTGGGCCCCGTTTGGGTAAATTGGTACATCAACTTCCCGGGGTCATAACTTTGGCATACGATCTCCGTTTGACGCACACAATATCTTGTTAGAAAGAACTATCCCAGAATTACAACTTTGGGAAGAGAAACATTAGTCCATAGACCCATGTTGCTCCCAGTTTTCCCAAAAAAACGGCTTTGGAAGTTCAGGACCCGAAAAACTGCTAAAAATAGTAAATTGTGCTACAATTAAGGAAACTGAAAAGTTGAAAGAGACAGTTGTGGGGGTCCAAGTGGGACAAGCAGGTGGCCACCAACATCCACTTGGATCAACATTTTACTTAAATAAGGAATATAAAGAAAAGGAAATGATTATTGAAAAGCAATTGGTATCTCGACGAAAACATGGCACTCATAATATTGATAATCCAAACCAAGATGACTAACATAGCCAAATAAATCCTAGATGGAAGTTTAATAATATTGTTACATTAAATGAAATAGATGGTATTAATTGTTTATACATGTTAATGAATTTTCTTTTGTTTCATGAATTATGATAAGAATGCTTATTGTTTTGTTTCTCTCCACATGATGTGTTGAGATATTATCATATTGATGATGTGTTCTCATGATGAGATGCAAAAGTTAGAATGTGGATTATTTTGCATGGGATGATTCTTATGATTATATAACTATTGCATTGGTTGCATGTTGTGAAGAGGTAGATAGTATATCCACTAGGGGGTTGAGAGGGCTAGTTTATGTGATAATCTCATGGGATCCCATACCTACGAAGGAAAATGTGTAATAGCTTATGGGATGAGGAAAAAATCAATAAACTACCTATGCTAGTGTTTCTTTTTCCTTGTATAATTATCAATGGAATATGGAACCATCATGAGGAGGACGGGTACCTAATATTAGATTTGTGATGCCGAAGTCCTAGAAATGGATAAAGTGTTTCTCACTAGTGGAGTTATGGGATTGGACTTTGATGCCTAAGGTTGTGTACCTGTTGTGGTATACAACAACCCCCCATTTCATAAATTTTTTATACAAAATCATAATATGAAATGGATCCCTTTTAAAATAAACTTAGATGTGTGAATAAATTCGTATTAACCCATCATAAGAGAAACCCTTATCAAAAGACTTAAGGTAAATAAAATTTTTAAAAGCCTTTTGAATAGAAATAAAGTGGGTCTTTAAAAATTATAAAATTCTTCGTTATTGCGATAAAGCGATCGCAAGATCACATATTGCAATAACAAAGGAATCATGCACTAAGATACATCCATTCTCTCCGATCCGAAAAGCATATATCGCAATCGGATATCAGGAAAGGTAAAATGTTAAAGCAACAATTTAAAAGAACATCCTTGATTTCTCTGATGCAATAAAGTGTATCACCATCGGTAATCGGCAATAACAAGTCAACACATGATTAAAGGCACATTTGAATCCTCCGATGCGATAAGGCATATCGCAATTAGCGATCGACGAAATCACATTGACACAGTAATAAGACCCGAATCCATTCCCCGAATGCAATGCATTAAATGAGGCGCATATTTCGAAAACGTATTTAAAAGGTTTGCATGCATTATATCACCTTTTGGTGATCGAAGATGTTTAAAACAAATATTAAAGCCTTTCCTTTCACGTTACCAATCACCGATTTGCGATTTACTTCTGATTATCCATCAAAGAAATCTAAGCCACGCTTGAATGAATCATTCGAAATATAAACGATATGATGGACATTTAAAACCTCCTTTACCACGATTGACAGGTTAAGCGGCTAATCAATGAAGCAATTAAGGGTGGATCTTTTCATTAGATTTTATCCGTGACGACCTTATTATAATCCATTATCACCTGCTTATCGACGTAACTCTTTTTCATTTTCGTATTGGTCTATAGCAGCATTTCTCTATATCACGGTTTCTCATCGCTTGTGCAGAACTCCGTTGAAATAAGAAATTTGAAACAAATGGGAAAAAAATCAAAGAAATCTGCAGCAGCAGTGCAGCCAGCCAAGGATCCCAGACCAAGCAAAAAAGGGTTAATCTCAGACACTAAGTGCCTCGGCCTTGGAAATACTAGTTGGGAGAGAATTTACAATTTAATTGAAGCAGAGAAGCCTAAGGAAATATCAGAAGAAGCCACATCTGACTCAACTAACAAATCGAAAGCATCCCTCAAAGATTTAGCTAGTTCATATTTTCATAGAATAGCAGCACGAGAAAAGATTCTTCCATACAATGACTTAGTGAGATGGGTGGTAGAGGAAATTCTAGTTTCAAACAGAACATTTTGCACAATTGACAAGAGGATTTTTGGCTCGTTCCAGCCTGATGATCTAAGGAAAATGTATCACTTGCCTGAACCTAAAAAGTGGTACAACAAAGCCTTCCTAGAAAAATTTGCAAATGAAAACGAAACAGAATCGACCCCAATTAAGTAGTGGAGACATAATCCCGAGAAGCACAAACACGAATCATCAGGTAAGTACTTGGTGGACTCATTGGATTCTCCTTACTGTTATGTCGGGGCTATGATATGTAGAATGTGGGGGATACATGAATCTTCTAAACTCACCATTGAAATAGTCCCTTTAATGGAAGCAATAGTTAATAGTTATGTGATGGATTGGGCAAACATTTTGTCCGAAAAATTAGCCACAACAATTCTTGAATTCAGATCAAATTCACGTAAAACTACTAGGACCATTCCCCCCTTTTTATTACAGTGCTTATATTATGGATACGCTCTATTTTAACTCTGAATATCCAGTACTCGGATGGAGATGGACTCCCCAGGACCCTAAGCGAATCCATGTTTATCATCAGATGTTATGGAAAGCCCACTACAAAGATCATTTGTACAAAATCTGTAATGGTTTTATGTTGCCTATCTACTATGCTATTTTTGATAAGACTGCCCCTAGGATTTCCGAGGAAGCAGAGATCGACTTAACTGCAGTAGGAAATTGGTTCAGAGAAAACAAATTCACCTATATAAGGCTGTTTGGTAGCCTTACAAAACTCCATGTTCTTCCCCTATATGTGCCCGATAAGTTGTTAGTTTGGGAATTGGCCTATCAGATAACAACAGAAGGGACATCCAAAACTCTTAGAAATTCTAAGAAGCAGGTATGACCTACATTTCCTTTGAGATGCAGTGCTTACACTCTCCATGATTACAAACATGTAGAAGAGGAGACAGAAAAAATACAAATGCTCAATCTTGCAACAATTCCCAATCGACAATATGATCCTAGAAAAGTTGCCTATAATGTTCTTGAACAAGCTAAACTTGCAAAGTTTGATCATGAAAAGGATGAATTTGATGACCTATTTTCCTCAGCAGAATCATTATTTCAGGTAAAAACATTGGCCAGGATCAGGTATAAAGATGAAGGGCAGGAAGTGTTCAATAGGCTCAGAGAACAGAGGTTGCAAACTCTGCCTCTGGACTTATTAGCTACCACCCTAGCAATCTAGTCAAGCGAGCCTTAACAACAAACTGGTGACAAATCCCCAGTTGTGGAAAACAATCCTGAGAAAGGAAAAGAGCTAGAACAAGAGAAAGAACAGGAAAAAGGAAGTGAACACATGGATATAGATACTCAGATCGATCCCAAGCTTCTTAAAGAATGGCAACAATTCGATTCCATTATAAGCAATCTTGAGAATTCACAGGGTTTTAGTACGCCTCAAGTGACAATTGGTCACAAGACAACAACAAATACGGTTCCAACTGAAGAAACCAACGGCTTACCCATAAGTAAAGATGTAGAGATAATTCCTAAGGATCCATCGGATGAAATTGTTTTGCATATAGAAGAAATACCACCTTTAGATGTCTTCTACAGCCCTAAGCATAGGGCTGTAGTAAAAAGACAAAGGAAAAAGAGAAGACTTGATCAATATTCCATTTTACCTACACAGACAGAGATGGCTAATGTGGTATGGAAAGAAGAATTCAATCCTTCTGAAGACCTCACAAAAATCTCTCAATATGTCGGGGCCTACTCGGCAGCTACTATGGATAAAGCATCATAATTGAGCAATTTACTCAAGGAAAAAGATCAGTTAATTGTTTCATTGGAGGCACAGGTATCTGAAAGACAACAGAGAATAGAGCAATTAGAATAACATTTAGCAGCACAACAACAAGTAAACAACCAACTAAATGAGCAATTGCTTAAGGAGAAGCAAAGGATAGACCAAAGCGCAATACAGAAACAAAAAGAATTATCCACAACATTGGCCAAGCTGAAGACAATGAATGAACAAATGAGTAAAACAAAAGATGAGCAAATTGCTCAGCTATCACAACAAATAGAAAAGTTCAAGAGTTTTTCTCAACCAGCGGAGTTCAGGTCCGAAGCTCTTCAGATCAATAAAGTATTGATTAAGCAGTTAAATTTCCTATGTCATAATATTTCCCTTGCGGAGCCCCTCTGTGAGATTACTTCATCACTGATTGACAAATCAGTTGACACTAGGCATAATTTGGAATAGGCCGATGAGACTTTAACCAACTTTCTTGCTTGGCAAGAAACCAGTGAAGGGCAAGCCACAAATCTCCCTAAAATTCTAGAATCACATAAGGAAATTCTTTTCCTAAAACGAAAATCACAATTAATGAAGGTAGAAAGGGAAACTTCAAGATGTAGATCATCAACTGGTAATTTAATTGAGTTAATTAATGATACTCTTTATCTATCTAATCTGATTTCACAGTGCACTCCAGGAAAACTACCATCAGCCAAAACATTGGAACAGACATGCAAACAAGAATTGGAAAAGAAGGAGCGATTAATCGTAGGCATCTAAAGTTTAACTTGGGACACCTTTTGGTTCTTCCTAGTTAAACCATACAGTAAAAGGGCAGCACTCAAATGTTTAACCGATGCAATCGGTTACATGATTCCCTAAATTCATGATGCTACGTATTCAGCCCAACTACATTCTCGTTTGAGTCACCCTCCAGAATTGTAACCAATGCTTTCTATCTGCCAGCTCAAGCCAAAGGATGATCAACCGAAACAATGAATCATTCTCCAACTGCAAGCAGGCCTAATTTTTTGTATACAACTTGGATCGAGAAGTCACACTATTGTGCTTATGATATATTTTTTTATGAAGATTGGGCCTATAATCTAAATTTTAAGAAGAATGCTTTGATGAGATATGCACTATTGCTTTTTGTGAAAGTATTTCTAAGCTAGAAGACAGAATCTGAATGCGATTGGTATCGGGAGGGATCCAAATTACATATGGTACTATTATCTATGTCTTTGCTCCATTCTTCTATATGAATCAACATTTATTTAATCTTGCTATCTTTGGATATATGTATGTGTTTTAACAACAATCCTTATACTTATCACTATTGAATGTTTAAGGAGTGTTATTCTTTCAATTATACTTATGTCAATGATATATGAAGAAAAGTGTAATAATGTTTTAATGACTAATTTGTTCAAATACTTGAACAAAGTAATTATCATATGAATGAATGTTTTGGTTTATCAATGGAGTCATCTATATGCCTATTTGTAGATAAAGAGCATCAAAAGTTACACTAAAGTAGAAATTTCCCGGGATAGATTAGTTGTTTATAGTTTTGCATTTTAGAATAAATCATCCATCATTTATCATTAGATAATAGATCATCGACCACTTATCCATCCTATTTACAAACCATTTGGAAACTGGTCCCATTATATCCAGTCGGAGCCACCACACCAAACTGAAAAGGAGCTGCCTTTAAGGTCCAGACCGGGTGGTTTTCCCTGATGTTGATGCAACGATTTTCGAGGCATCAACAGTACCTTAGTGAGTTATGGTAGGAGTTGATTAAACTTTTCGAGATGCCTAGGGTAGGTGAGTACTTTTCCAAATGCCTACTTGGGCATATGAGGTCTGGGTACTTGAGGTCATGATAAGCTGAGATGAAGTTAAGCTTGGTTTTCAAAAATAGTGAACTACTAGAGCATTGCTCACACTCCCTGCGAACTGTCAATGTTTGTTTTCCGAAAGTATTAAAGTGCTAGAACATTTTTTACACTTCCTAGGAACTTCCTATTCTTTTTTTATGAGAGTAGTGAAGTGCCAGAGAATTTCTCACACTTCCTTGGACAAAGTTAAATTTAGGATGAAGTGGGTGTTGGGCCTCAAATATGCCCATTTTTCCAATGTACAAATACCACTATTCATAACCTAAATTCCATAATTCCACAACTTGCAGCCAATTGATATCTTACAGTTCGTGGTTGCTTATCATTATTTTTCTTGAATTTTCTATGATTATAGATGATTTTCTCATGATTTTTCTAATGATGTTTTTTCCAAGTTCATTTACCACAGGAATCCATTGCCAAAATTCTTCATAAGTTAATTAAACTAAAATACTACAAGACTAAGTACAAAATGCAAAATTGCTATAGGTGAAAATTTAAAATTTGTGATCAAATGGGGAATAATATCAAGATTTGAGATGCGGGTTTTTTTTCGGAATACCTTCATTCAGGTAACCTAGAAACCTTTTTTCAAAATTCATCACCACGAAGAAGTTAGGGTCAACACAATTCTTAAGTACAGAATTAGTGCCGAAATTCTACGTAAGTACAAAATCATTGAATGATTTCGGTCTAGCCACACGGGTCAACCATGATTGGGCTTATTGGTTGCACATTCTAGAAGATTTCTATTTAGCTTAACTTCAACCTGATTTTCTACTATACACAACTTTGATCTATTCCTTACTTTATTTACTATAACTACCTCTTTGATTTGCTACATCAGCTGAACTGTTAAAAAGGCCCAATGCTCTCTGTATGTGAGGGAGAAGATCGAGAAGACTGTCAAGTAATTTTTGTGCAAGGAAGCTTTTCCTTTAACAAATATTGGGATGATGATGTATTTTCTATTTGAGCTCGTATTCTGAACCTTAATATAATTTCAATTCAATGTTTAAAATCTCTGTGAGTATTATGGTTTTCTTTGAATTTTAAAAGCATTGCGTTAATATAGACTTGCTCCAGGAGTGGAAAGGGCCCACCACCACCTGGAATAAAGTCCTGTAGTTAATCTAGGCAATAGGAACTACGTTTAATTCAGACTTAAAAGTGTGGATTTCATTTTGAAGAAGTTAATTATTAGATCTCAGAAATCTTTCATTTTGTACCCAAGTCATTACTCTGTTTTGCAAATTTGAATAAAAAGCTATAGATCTTGTTTTTAATTGTTATAAACCAGCAAGGATTATGTTGAACGATTACTCATGATTCATGAATGGTTTCTCTGATGTGTTGGATGGTTCAGAACATTTAAAGGAATGTGTCCAATTCAAAAAGATAGAGGTTAATCATCGTGTGATAAGTTTGAAAACGAAATTGGTTTATGTCTTGTACATTTTCCATTTTCTATCGAATTCTACAACATCATGTTTAATATGAAAGAGCCCAATAGTACCGTGACAAGATATTGATTTTTGATTAAATCTGCAACTTGGTTTTGAGACTTAACATAATCATAGTGAGATTGAATTGAAACTATAGATTAATGCTTTTTCGTGCAAGTGATTTTCTGAGTTTGATCAAAATAGTTTTAGCTTAGAACAAGCTTTGGTCTTTTGAATTTGGGTATGTTCATACAGTCAGTGAAGAATATCGATTTAAGACTTTTGTTACTTAGTTTCCTTTGAGTTTTTCCAGAATCGAATGCTAGGAAAGATAAAGAGATTAGTTTGAATTCTTGTTGGTTTGTTTTGTGCATCTTGGGACTTAGACTTAACAATTAGACTCAGTCTTGTTTGGATTGTTTATTTTCCTTAGTTTAGAATCGCTTGGATTAGAACTAGTTTTGTCTGGATTGAAATTAGCATAAGCTTGATATTGTTTTGAATAGTAATTAGTTTTCTGTGATTTAAGATTTATATTACTTAGATTAAATAAATCTTATTGCTTGGCTTGCAATTAAGTTTTACTTGCATTGAAATTAAGTTTTGATTGAAATTAAGATTTACTTTACTTAGATTGAGATTAAAATTGTTAGGTGATTTGTATTTTGTACTTAATTCAGGAATATAAATTTCGTACTCAATTTAGGAATCACTTTTCGATTTCATGATGTTAATTTAGGTTAGATGGTCTGATCCAATACATGTGCTTGTGCCTCGAAGCTTACGAACCCCAAATTGATAATTTAATGTTGGGATTATAACACTTATAATTTCCCCAATAGTGGAGGAGTATGTAATTAATAAATACTAATACTAATACTAATAATAAATAATAATAATAAATAACAAAGTTAATTTAATAGTAATAAATAATTAAATAAAATAATGAAGTGAAAAGACTATTTTTATAAATAAAAGAGAGAGAGAGAGAGATAAGTAAGAGTACATTTATGGAAAAATCCAAGTTCAGGAAAAATTTAAAATAAAAATAAAAATTGCAAGATGACACGTGGATTATGTGCATGAATATTTTCCTTCCATTTTTTGAATAAGCTGCTATATTTAATGGATGAGAAGGAGGATGTAAGGCATCCTTTTTCCGCTGAAAATTTTAGGATAAGAGGGATTCACTAGTAGAGGTCGCTTATTGAGGGCTCTTTGATGTCTATAATCGACAAATAAAACATTAAAGAAATCACCCAATCAAGGTCCTGATTACAACCTTGTCCGTTTAGGATGATGATTTCGACCGATATATGGGCCTGGTTTCTACCTAAAATGATTGCTCCCCATAAGGAGAATTTCTAATATGATCTCCTAAATATAAATGTAGCTTAAGCTAATATGAAAGCAACATAAAGAGCTATCTATCGCTAATCTAAGACTAACTCAATTTATCTACCTTGATCAAGAAAGGGAGCAATCCCAATCTCAACTAAGAGTAAGGTGAATGGACTAGAACTAAATCTAAGATAAAAATGAACAGATAAATCACATAAATAATTCATATGACTCACAATAATTAGGACACATGTGCATATATGGTTAATTGAATGAATAGTTACCAGAACCGTCTACAAAGATACTTAGATTCAAATATTGTTGATTGAATTCAAGATATGATTGTACTATTGCATCATATAAATAGTTCATATAATGCAACAACAATTGGAGAAAAAAGTATTATTGTTATTTAACTGCATTAATAGTTATTAAAAATTACACACAAGTTTTCTGAATTCATTGGTTAATTCTGATCGAAATCTGATTGACCATGAAATGACAAATTTTCTTTCGTTTTAAATAAACATATAATTGCATGAAATTAATAATAGAGTTTACATACAACATATGATTGTCTAGGACAGAGAACAAATCAAAACTAAACAAAGTTTTAGAGGATTTCCACCGATCTTTTATTTCAGAGAGAAATGCACAAAAATAAAATTTGAATTCAAGCTTAAGGTATAAATGCTTCCACGAATCCACTATGACAACATAAGCATCTCCAATCCAAATCATTACCCTTCTAGTCTGGCCCTCCAGGTTCCAAAATTTCTTATGAGAATTAAACTCTACAACATTGTAAAGCGTCCTTCCTTTTTCCAAAAATGGGACCCCCTACACAACATCCCATGTTACCTTTAAATAATAATATAAATTATTTAAAAAAAAAAAATGTTCAATTACAATTTTAACAATGTAATTGAAAATGGAATATGATCGATTTTGTGCCTATTTAACTAGCTAGATAATCACAACTAAAATCTTTCTGGTTCAATCCTTAAATCATAAGCAACCAAGCATGTAACTATGTGCAACCAAAACAATATTAGAAACATTAATAATCTAAATTCCGCAAGCAAATCATAATAATAAAAACACACCACATTTTATTCATTCCCTTGGTTTTCTCTTTTAAATTTTACAAAATTCAACCAGTTAAAAAATATTCTCTCTAATTTTATTAAATCCGATGAACTGATCAATGGCCAATTTGGATTTCTAGAACTTGAGTTTCATGCTAAATTCATAGCTTCTTCTTCTTCTTTTTTTTTTTTGTGTGCAGGGGGGGTGGTGTTGTGGGGGAAGGGATTTAATTTACATATTTAAAAAATTTGTCATTCCCAAGTTGTTCTCCTCCTTTCTAGCTTTCCAACGAGCTATTTTGTGCCTAATTTGGTGCTCTATAGCTCAAGATATTGCCTCAGGACGTCGATGCTCAACCACCATTTAATAAATTTGTGGGTTAATTGTGGCTTTTGATTTTAATACCAAAATCATAATACCATATGCATGGTATGGGTGGAATTTGAAAGTTTTATATTGTATTACATGTTTATAATGGTTTGTGTGAAAGGAGTGTGGAAGCTTTGTTGGAGGATGCAGGTGTTAAATGTTTTGACTCCACGAAAATCTAGGTAATAAAATATAATAGACAAACTTCAAACCTTCATGTGAGGTAGCATCCATGGAGTCCTTAGTGAAATAAAATAAGTAAAATCTTTCAAACCTTCCCTAACTCCTCAGACCTACTGTTAAACCTTGCCTGACTCCCCAAATGAGTTAATATGTTAGACAATGAGAATGTCTTGACTCCCCAAATGAGTTAATATGTTGGACAATGAGAATGTCCTGGGGACCAGGGGAGTGAGATTCAATAAATAAATAAATAAATAAAACAAAATAAATAGATTTGATCATGAAATCCCAAACTTCGGATTTGTGATGAGTTTGGAAATTGATACATGAAAAAGTATTGTGGTCCTGGGGATGAGATTCCAATGAGCTCAAAATTCAGGCCATATTAAAAATGTAGGAATTTAAACCCTAATAAAAGGATGATGCAACATCACCACTTTTCAATTTCAGGGTGATTTTTCATGTTTTTTGCACAAGAATAGGTGCTTTTGGGCTAGAGTTCTTTTGGAGTTACAACTCTGATTAAGTTGGTAACATTGCTATTGTAACTATAAAGTATTTTCATAATATGGTACTCATTTATTATATTCATATATTACATATGATTTTATTCTTCCATGATTTAATGTGCATTGTTATTCCCTAACATGGTATAAGAGCAAGGATATTAGAATCTGAAAAGATAATGAAGAGAGGGTATCTTAAAGGTGGAAGGTTTTGATTGAACCCTAGTCTTCATTTGCAACACCATCAAGGTTTAGGTGGTGTAAGAGGAAGCATACATATTTGAGAAAAACGATGCTCATTGCCAATAAAGAAACCTATAATAGACTAGTGTAGGAGATTCCATAGGTGAAAAGAAGCATAGATTGGTGAATTTGTTGTATGGATTTAAGCTATTGCAACCTTATCAAATAAAAGTATCTCTATGTATTAAAGAGGAACCATAATTTTCTTAGAAACCATCCATCAAAAGATAAAGGTGAAGAAGTTGACGTGTCAACCAACAAGGAAAAAAGAGAGATCATATTGACTGCTAAGGTTTAAAAAAAAGCCAATAGAGTTTGACATTAACCACCAATATACACCAATCCACCATCATCATACAAAACCTATCTGAGACAAAGTTATTGTTTCATTTTGCATGAACTATCTTCAAACTAGCATTTATATAGATTGATGTGTTGGGCAGTTTGTAAGGAAGATTAGATCAAATCATTGAGATGGGTTAGACCTGATATGACTACAACAAAGAACATGTAGAAGACGATTATGAAGGTTATGAAAAATACGTTATTTGAGAAAAAAATCCTATAGGTGATGGTCTCATGTTTGAGGCTACAAAATCTAATAATATAATAAATGTGAAAGCTAAGCACTATAATATTTCAAATATTATTGGGATGCAAATTCTAGTACTAAAGAGGGTTTTAGTCAAAAATATGTTTTGATAGGCTAGAAAACTTATGCCCTTGTACTTATCAAAGGATATGTATCCATAATTTGAGATACATCATACCCCAATAACATGGTGAACCTATTGAAGAACTAGCTTTGCTTACGTTTTAAGAAGCCCATGATTAGAAGATTGGGAGTGACATAGTGGAGGAGAGATAAATGTTAAATAATTTGATATGCTTGTGGATTAAAGAAATAATATATGAGTAGGGTTATGTGATATGCATGAGGGAATTGTTGCATGGGGACTTCACCATATTCACCAATATCTTATTGTGTTCATACAAAAATCCAGTTTTAAATTTGTGAAAAATAAAGTCAATATAATGTAGGTATTGGGGGTTGGGGGGGGCGGGAGTGTAGTTACCAAGGATTTTATAGGTATTGAGGGGCATATATATAGGGGTTGTTTTATTAAAAAAATGTATTGAGAGATTAGGGGGAGGGGGGAGGGGCTGTGGTCGGGTGTTTCCAAAAATGGACTTTGAGAGGTATTTATGAATTCCCAATGAAATTAGAGGTATTCTTTAATATCCCATGAATGCACATGCTATTTTTTGTTGTAGTAAATTCATAACAATATATTACGGAAGTATACATGTATAATGCATGTCAAATATCAATTATGTGACCAAATCTAGCCTCCCTGCACAGAAACTAGGCATAGAAGGATGGTTAAAAATAATGTTGTCTCGTCCAAAAGAGTTGTATATTAAAAACTAGGGGTTGTTTTACTAAAAATATGC
>APFE031065377.1:313169-332194 GCA_000404065.3 Pinus taeda
CAGTGAGGGTCCTCTGAAAGAGACGAAGCCGAATCGAATCGTCGAGCCATGAATTTGACGAACACCATAAGTGATACGTCATCACATGAGCTTTAGGGTCCTCCCCGACCTTCCCATCAAATTTGGGACAGTCACTAGGTATCTTAGTTAGAAGTGGTGGCCACTGTGGATTGTGCAGAATGGGATCATTCGTTAACTTCGACACATCGGCCAGTTCCAACGTCGCTAGAAATGGTAGCTGCGGATTAAAGGACATTTGTCCCGGATACGAGGTAGAACCAGAATTCCATCCAGTTCTTGGTTGCCCCCATTGCCATTGTCCCGATGGGCCAGGTCCAAATGGGCCTTGTCCAGAAGGATTTTGACCGTAGGGGTTATTTCCAGAACCGGGTTGCTGATTCTGCCCCCCAGCACCCCATTGGTTACCATACTGGCTAGCAGGTTGTTGATAATTTTGATAAGGATTACCCTGCGGCTGTTGGTAATTTTGATACGGGGTATATTGATTTTGCCCCTGGGGTTGCTGGTATTCGTACTGAGCCTGGGAACCAGGCGGCATTTCATGACCAGGTTGGGATTGATACCCACCTGAATGCGGGGGTTGGGATTGGTACCCACCCGAATAAGGGGGCTGGGATTGATACCTGCCTGAATAAGGAGGCTGGGATTGATACCCTCCTGAATAAGGAGGTTGGGATTGATACCCGCCTGAATAAGGAGGCTGGGATTGATACCCACCCGAGTAAGGAGGTTGGGATTCGTACCCACCTGAATACGGAGGCTAGGATTGATACCTGCCCGAGTAAGGAGGTTGGGATTGGTACCCACCTAAATACGGAGGCTGGGATTGATACCCGCCCAAATAAGGATGCTAGGATTGATACCCACCTGAAAGAGGAGGTCGGGATTGGTACACGCCTACATGCTGAGCCATCTGGCTAGAAGGTTGTCCTGGTCGGATCTAAGACAACCCTGTTCGCCCAGAAGGTCGAGCTTGCTGAGCGAGGGGCTGCCCTTGCGCAACCGAGGATTGTCCTTGTTGACCAGATGGTTGCTGAGCGGTAGGCTGGCCTTGCTGCACGTAAGACAGGCCCCCTTGCCTAGAAGGGTTGCCTTGCTGGTTTCCGGGTTGACCTTGCTGACCATAAGGTTGTCCCTGGTTCCCATAAGGTTGCCCCGAAGGGTAGCCTTGCTGGGTACCGGGTTGACCTTGTTGAGCGTTGGGTTGTCCCGGTTTTCCAGAAGGTTGCCCAAGATATGTAAAAGATGGACCACTAGAGACCAAAGGTTGTCCCTGATTGGGTTGTCCTTGTGGGCCTCCCTATTGACCTGGGTAATTTTGGCCAGCATACTGCTGCCCATGATTAGGCTACGAGTAGGGCTGTTGACCCTGGTAGGGTGGTCCTTGCTGTCCTTGTCCCTGATGGTACTGGCCACCACCATACCCGGTGGTACCCCAAGCCACATTCAACGGAACGAAAACCTCATGATAAGGCACTTCAGGCAAGGAGGTAAACAAGTAATGATTCTCAAGATCATAATACGGGCCTTGCCCATCTGGGTTCTAGACATTATGCAAGTATTGAAAATATGCCTCCTCTGTCGTCATATGATCGGAAGCAGGAGGAGCACCACTTGCGGGGTGCACAACTCTAGGAGTATGTGACGATTGACCACTTTGCGCTGGACCTCGAGATGGGCCTGCAGCGGAAGTAACAGCAGATGATGCTGTGACGGCACTAACAACTAGAGTTGATGCCGCGACACAAACGGTCGGGTTGGTTGGGACTGCTGTAACAGCAGTATGGTGGACTTAGGAAACAAACGGTCCTATGGTAGGGACGATGTTTTGATCCCAAATAGAAGAGGAAGCTGCAGAGTTCATAGCATCCCTCAAGGATCTATAGCGTGCTGGCACCATGATACCCAAAGGTGTGATGGTGTAGGGTGTAGAGATGATTGGGGACGTCGCCGAAATGGGAGTATCTATACTTGACATGATGGATGGGCCACTCGACACAGGAGAAGTGTCGCCCATATCGGAAGAAGCCATCGGAGATGGGACACCGACAGGAGTGGCGGGAAAATCCTCTTAAGAGGGCTCCCAAATAGGGTTCCAAGAAAATTCGTAGAAATCGTCCTCTGGAGCTTGAGAATTCAACGGCTGGATGCTCGGAACAATGGGAAGAGCGTCACAAACCGGTGTTTCAGGGGAAACATAAGATGGAGACCCTTGGTCACTTGGGACAGGAGACGGAGTTGATGGATCTGCCAGGATGATCAAACAAAGACCCTAAGCAAGCTAACGATAAGAGACCCTACTCAAAACTAAACGCACAGAAGATCTAACCAAGTAATGTTATCGCGGCCGAATAAATTTTTAAGACACAGGAACTGAACTTGACCTTTTCATGTTTCAAGAGTCGAGAAAAGGACGAAAAGATGACTCTAGTCTCCTTCGAATGTTTAATGAGCACGAAGTGACAAGACGCTCACTTACACCTTTTCTTTTAGGGAGTCCGAAAAGGATCAAAAGTGACTGCTCTGGAGATTCTAAGAAAAGGGTTTACCAAGCAATCCGTAAAACTGCTTATACACCTTGGCAATCGTATGAGAACCAAGGACTTCCCGTACTACAGTCAATCTTCCCGAATGTTGTGTTCGGTGCGTTACAGCTCACAAGGCGGCAGACTCGGATTCCTATGGATAAAGCATGCAAACCTAGTGGAGTCTCCCCATATATACGCGACGGTACGTGGGAGCCCAAATCCATGCTAGACCACAATTGAATCACACCAGGAGGAATCACCCAACCTTAATGCGAAAGCAAGAGTGACTAGGTTTAATCACGCTGGAGCACGTCTCTAGCCTAGACCTCTAGATATTTGTGTTAAGTTCCAATGCGTTTTTAGGTAAATTCGGTTTATTTTATGGTTGATATTGAATTAAGTTTTGATTTCAGGTCTTACCATATGATCTCTCACAATTACTTAGATGCAAACTACATGCCAAAGAACATCATTTCATTCGATGAATTCTAACTATGAGAAAGTTAGGAATTTCTCAATCAAACAAAATTAACACAAGCAATCAAACAATCTAATGCAGCTAATGGCAAGGAAAACGAAACTTTTCTTTCGAAAATACAAATCAATGAAATGTCTTTTTTCCTTTTTAACTATTGAATGAAAAAGATATTAGTTTGATTTTCCTTTCAATGGCACAAAGCACTTAAAATGAATTTTGAGAGATAGCCACACCAAGCAAAGGAATAAAATCACTCAATGAAAAGACAACAAAGTCCCCAAGATATCAAAACAATTTTCCAAATCAAAGGAAAAACTAAGGCTTATGAGCTATGTGATCTAAGCTCAGCAAGACAAAAAGGAATTCAAACAAGGAGGAAGCAAATCGCTTGGAACACAACCAAAACACTTTCAACAATCACCGAGCAAATGTGAAAAGCAAATATAAAGTTGGCTGGTCAAACAAGAAAACAAGATCCCACGGAAGGCTTGACACACACACGGCCACTAGATGCCCTAGGGCTAGGGTACGAAATCAATAGAGAAAAGCAAACACCCGAAGGATGGGAGTTTAAAACCTGTCAGACAGGGATTCAACACATTCCAGCAACTGTAAAAGTCAAGGCAAAATACAAACCAAGCAGCGAAAGCGAAGACAAAGGTTTTGCAAAACCGAAAAGCAAGCAATAAACGAACCCTTGCGGAACAAGACTTCGCAAGCAAGTATGTCACAGTTCAGACAACATAAATCAAGTCATAAACTAGGTGGAAAGAGCAGGGGATAGTCAAACCAACAGGTTCAGGAGGCAAAATTGAACAAAATTCAATTCTACAGGATCAGCGCAGGTGACCCTCAGCAACTAAGCACTGACCAGACAACACGCGTAGCAACTTTGCGCTGTCAGTGTGGAAGGACACGGATTAAGGGCGCTGGCTCGAAAACAAGTTCAGCGCGACTATTAAACGTACAAGCGCGATGACAGTGAAGTCAAAGAAACAGATACGCGATGTCAGCGTGATTGTTTTGATATAAACCGCACTGAGGCTAAAAAACAGGCAAAATCAAACCAAAATCTCCCAGACAAAGGTAATAGCTTTTAAAACAATTAAGGCATTTCCCAGAGTGGACCAGGAAATCAAAAACAGAGAACTAATCCCCAATCTTTGACAAGAGAATAACAACCAAACTCAAAACAAGGATGAACAACAAAAGACACAAGCAACGTCCCCAGTGGAGTCGCCAAATTGTTGGAGAGGTAAATGCCCTCTACGAATAGAGGCGATCCCTACCAGCCCAGAACGGGTCTAGCAACAATCAATCAATGCCACTATGCAAGCTCCTAGTTGCAATTAAAAATTGGGCAATGAACACCTACTTGGATTCCAGCGCTATTGTTTGATGAAGAGATGCCGCTCTCGCCCCTTTGCTCTGGTCGGTCACGATCCTCCACTATCCTCGTGGATGGACACCTGCACATGCAAAGAGAAAACAAACACAAGCGTGAAATCTAGTAAAAGCAACTATACATCAGTCAGAAATGATGTAATTCACATTAACCATTACAAGACAAATGAGAATGGAACCATAACAGTAGTCATCTATCTTTTATTAATCAAAAACAGAGAAAGGTACAACCAATGTTTCTGATGCTGAGTCCTTCTCAAGAGGGTCCAGCCAGCAAGTCTCATAAGAATTCACCCTTGGAGGTAGATCTCCCAAGACAAACAACTCTCTCTCCCACACAAGGCAACAAGACATCACAACCTTCCTTAAGCTCTCTAGCAATCCACACTTAACACACCAACTGCCTATTAGGAGCAGCACTAAAGCACTATGAATTCATCTATGTCAAAAACTATATCCAAAAAACTAACTGCTCATGGCAATGGTGGAGGCTTATATAGGAGAAGGAGTCTCCATGAATGGTGGAAGGATAAGTTTATCTCCAAGAAAGGTGGCTCATATGACGAGTAGACATGCCATAGAAGGGAGGGCGACATTCACAAGGCCAACAACCAGGTCTGGAGTCATCTGGAAGGTTGGCTGTTAGAACAAATTCGCCTAAACAGGATCAGCGTGGGCGAATAACTGGACTGGAGCGTTGACGTCACATCTTGATAACAGAGGAGACTATGTCAGCGCAACTTAATACAAATAGAGGATGCGCTGTCTATGAAATTCGACCAGCGTGGAAAACCCGTGTGCTTCTGTGCTGGCAGCGCATCAGTGCACTAGAAGCCGCTAGTCAGCACGGTTATTTCAATAACAGTCGCGATGATCAAATAAACTTTGGCATAGAGGGTTATTTGGCCAATTCAGAGAGTATGATCATGATGGATTTGATTTCATGACATAGTAGGGAGACTGACAAGGAGACAGTGACAAATTACTGTGTAACAGGGTGCAATGGGCGAGAGTAGACAAATGGAAAAGATAGTTTGCAAGGTGGATGATCATGGAATATTCTAGAAACTTCTCCTGTGACACTTTCCTCTCTGATTTTTCCCAGGGATGAGTAAGAGATCATGAATCTCCAAGTGGAACAAAGAACTATCAGAGAGAAGACACTAATCAAAATCCTAGAAGCAGACTCACCCCCCTACAATCATCTATATATGGATCTCTTATCCCATAGATCCAGAGGTTGGAATCTTGTATCTTGTAAGGAAGTGCTATTAGTTTCTTAGTGGAACATCATAGTGTTGGGTGATCTAAGCTTTTCATGAGGTGAAGAAGGGCTTTCATTCTGGGAGGATGACGTTGGGTTAGATCAGTGGGTTGTAATCCTCTCTTCTATTCTTTATATCAATAAAGCTATTCAAGTTTTCCTCCACATTATTATATGTTTGACGATATATGCATTTGTGTGGTCAATATATATTTGGTCCTATATTGTTTATGATTGTAGATATCTGTACTTTGAAGGTATTATGCTGCTTTGACTTTACAGGTACTCTTTCAAGCGGAGTAATTAAGGAAGGAATGGCAAAGATCCGTCAGAGAGGAGAAGGAGCAAGCAAGGAACCAAGCGAAAGATTGAGGTTGGTATTCTTTGCTCCTCTCCTATCTACTTCTCATAAAGGAAAACGAAAGTAACTTTAATCTGTTTGTTTCTAAGATAGCTACCTGTCTTAGTGGGACTAGCAGCTCTGCATAGACACTAGATTTCCTAATAACAGATGGGTCCATTTCTGGCTCCAGACTGTCTTTACTTCCTGAAGTGGAGGCATCAGCGAAGCCCCTCTTGGCTTCCACGAAGGTCTCCTTACCGTTCTCCAAATCAAACTTTGGTTCCTTTGTTGGAGCCTTGCGAACCCAAGTATTTTCTTCAAGCTACTTGTCTTTGTCATCCGCTATCATAATTCCACTTTGGAGCACAATATTCACATTAGAGTCTTCCTCGCGTGGCTTAGACCTCATCATTTGCAAGTTCTGAGTCAGGGGAGGTTGGAGTGCTCCTTTATCACGCAACCTTGTTATCAGCGTGGGATAATCCTCTGTCTCATGATCAAACAATGTACAATACAAGCATGATGATTGTGTTGTGTTTGTACAATCGTGGGCATAATTTCTTGGCCCTCCGCAATTGTAACATATCACCTGTATGCGGCCTCTTCCTAGTCCTCCTCTACCTCGGCCTCATCCATGCCCCTAAAATCTGGTTCACGCCATCCTTTCGTTTTGGTCAAGGGGCCACGTTTCAGGCTAAACTCTGTAGGTAGGAGTTTGATCCATATGTGCTCATAGTGGCCTACTGATCTGTAGAAATTACATAACAACTGTTATGAATTCTAGGTCCACTTTTGTAATAAGTGGCAGTTGTCTGTAGCATGCTTTCCTCCTATCTAACAAATCGCACACCATAATGTAGTTTCAACTGCCTGTGAATCTACTGAACTCCTAGGTTGGGATCCTATATCAGGGTCTTGTGCAATCTCATCGCGACTCCAAGGCCTCGGCCTGATTTGTTAGCCTCTATTGTGACAGCGCGTTCCTTAGATGCGGCGTTAATGATGCTACAAACCATTCATGGCATTTTCCATCTGCCAATGTCATGTTAGCTTCGTGAATTGTGCACTTCAGTCTCTGATCCAACTCCCAAGCGATCTTTCTTGGTAGCGTTGTGATTTCCTTGAACCCAATGATCGACTGTGCCTCTGACTTTGGCCTGCTAGATTCTTTGTTTAGCGTAGATTGGGTATAGGTGATCCCCACATTTGGATTGTCATTGGAATGCTTAATGTACCAAGACAATGTGCGATCCTGCAGAGCACTGACCAATGTTGCCTTCTTTATATTGTCATCTGTGACTCCCTGCACTTCCCATGCAGCTTTGGTCATGAACCAAAACTAGTTTGGATCTTCATTACCTACTCCCTTGAACACTGGCAACTTTATCATGCTTGCCATATTGCTTCGCGGAGGTGGCGGAGGTGGTATGGGCGAAGATGGGGGTGAAGACAGTGAAACTGGTGGTGGTGTGGGTGGAGGTGGTATGTTTGGAATTCTTTGACTTATCAAATTGATCGCACTTCTTGGTGAGACTTTCGCGAGTTCTTCTTCACTCCCTTGGAGAGGTAATCAAGGGGCGGGTTTCTAATTCTGTACTACCTTCATTTCTGTAGTTTCTCCCACTTTGCGTAGCCCCAAACATCAATTTATTCACATAACCCATTTTTCACACAGGGCATGCAATAGGTCTATCAAGCTTACACCTTCCTTGGCTATTTTCTAGCTTCACGATCCACTTGTATAGGTCAGTAAGGAAAGATGTGAAGAAAATTTCGTGGATCTCTATATATAAGTAGCAGTCTAACCACTCTTCCTTTGATTGTCACGGGTTCCTGTTTTCTTGCACCGCGAACTCATGAATCTTTCTGTCCAACTAATCTTCAATTCATTTCTTTGTTGGATTCCATTGATACGACATCAAACATCTCTATGCATATCCCAATCTCAGCAATGGAACCATTTGTTGGCTTGTTGGGGCCTGACCTAGGTTTGGAGTTAATTAGCCAAACAAATCCCTATACTACTGCCCCTTTCACAATAGTCCATGGAGCGCGGACTGAGGTCTCACCCGAAGTAGTATGGGGGGGTGCTGGAACCAGGTTTTGCACCCTTGAGATGTCTGAGAGGTTGAACTAGTCCAACTATTAGTCCTTTCACGCAATTCACAGGCCTTCGCGCCCTGATATACTTCCATTCGAGCAGCCCTAACCAAGGGCTATGGCACTTCCATGCTGCCAGAGCAGTGCTCTATGCTATTCCCCTAAGTTTCACCTGAGATCTTACTTATCTTCCTAAATGAATGTCTTACATTATATTTATTTATACAACACATTCGTATGAGTTCACTCAGCAAATAAATAGTACACTTGCAATTTATACCCAATCATACATCTAAAATAGGAAAAGATACACAAAGATATGGTAAACTTCTCTTTATTAATTCTTACAATGGTTACAGACTCGACCTGCCCTGCGCACTCAGCTGCAGGGGTCTGCACACTTAGCTGCAGACTACTAGGCCTCTACACACTCAGCTGCAGAGCCTTCTCCTACTCTACGACCTAAAGACACACTTTACACTTCGAATCAATCTCGTAGACTCATCATGCTTTCATTATCTTAGCTATGTGATTTTTTTCTATCTTCTACACTTAGAGCCTCGCTCTGTTTATACAATCCCATGGTCTGCGGACAACCCTGTGACTCTATTATGACTTCACACTCTGCGCCCACAATTCGCAGAGCTTTTACAAAGGACTTGGTCAAAACTTGGGCTTTAAGCCCAAAAAATGCCTTGGGGGGGATTCCATGCCCAACATTACCATGGAAATTAAGTAGTTTCTAATAATGGGTATAAAAGCTGATTTAATATAATAGAGAGTAGAATTTGTTGAGTAAGATCATTGGAGGATTGGATGCTTGAATTATACAACAAGGATCCTTGAATTTGTGAGAAGTGCTTCAAATTTGGAATCAATGCATGGAGAGTGCAACACTTGAGGATTGATCTCTTGACATGTGTACACCATGGAGAGTGAGAGCTTGACTCTTTATCTAGTATACTGGAATGGACCTTGGATGTCATTCATTAGACACCCTTAGTTTAAGCCTATGGGCCAAATTAGATTTAGTGGGCACCCGCTAAAACCAATGTGGTCCATAGCCTTAAACTAAGAGTGTCTAATGAATGACATCCAAGGGCCATTGTAGCCCTATGTCAAGCTTAGCCAACATATCTCCAAAAGGTAATAAGGTGGAAAATTTAGCATATCTCCATTAGGATCATATGTAGCCAACTCAACAACATCCACCTTAACATTTCCTTGGCAACAAAAATAACAAAGCGCCAACACATCCATGAAAATCCACTTTAAGATTAACTTGGGGAACCAAATATGGAATTTTGGCATAAAAGCTATTTGACCAAGTAAATATTATATCCCATTGTAGCATATACGTTCAGTAAGGTCATTATTGCACTATAAGTTAATCTCAGACAACAAGAATCCTCATCATGTGGAGTGTCTAATAGTTCAAGCCCATGAATATAGAGCACATCACTGGTGGATTTATCTCTTAACATGTGTACAACCTGTAAAGTGACCTCTTAATTTGGATACATAATCTTGTAGATTAGGTATATCATTCAAGAAATTAATGAAAATTCTAAAAAATTGGCAAACATTACAATTGTTTTACTCCCCTGCACTGATCAAATCTACATGTAAAAAAGTCCTACAACTGTATTCAGACATGTGGGCCTCCCCTATGTACCTTTGCTTCATTCCAAGAAAACTTCTTATACTAATTCAGGTTTCCTAGTTCACATTGGACACGAAGTAGCTTGCATGACTTCCCCTAAACACCTGGCACATATGCAATATTTCTTCTTTCCATCAGGGAAAATTTTAAGAACCACCCTAAATTTATATGTATAATAAATGGGCTAATCCCCAGGATACATAGGAAAAATGGGAGGCGATTTTATCAATAATATAATATGTATATATAATTTTTTGGCGAATCTCTCACCAGATTATATTATCTTGTACAGTGATGGAGAATCTTTCACTGAATTATAAAATCTTGTAAGATCTTGGCAAATCTTTTACTGAATAATAAAACATTATGAATTCTTGGCAAATGTTTTGTTAAAGTATGAAACCATATATGATAATAAGAAAACATATTCATTAAACTGTAATATACTAACATACATGTTTGGAAAAAGAAACATAATTTTCTCTTCCTACAAACAATGTTCCAAGTTTCAGTGGTCGTGTTTGTCAAGGTTCTTACAATACACTCTTTCATATCCTTCTATTAGTTTTGATAATATTCCACAACAAAGTTCTTGTAGGTGTTTATATTGATAATGAGTTTTGTCAAGGTAGGAGAGATTAATCTTTTCTTTGCAACTTTTGTCAAGCTACCACTTTTTTCAAGTTATCAAATTTCTTTCTTATTCCATAGACTCCAACTGCGAGACAAAAAAAACACATCAAGTTTGTTTACCCCAACACGCCAACAAGTAGCAAGCCCCAACTATATTATATAAGAAAGTATTAGGTATCCCAATGGCTTGAAGGGGATCTAATTGAAAGAAGTGAACATTGTGAGAATCCTTCCAATCAATATATGAATATATAAATGTAGATTTATTATTATTTTAATTGGAAATCTTCAATTAAATAATAAAATTTAATTATGTTTCTCCCAATCTAAATTGCTTATTAGCATAATTCACTACCCTCATAGGTCTCGCATATTTTAACAACGTTGTAACATGTAGATTTATTTCCTTTTTGGTGAACAATCTCCACCTTTTAGGAAATATGGTGCAGTGACTCCAACCCCTACAGATCATTAGAACAAACTAAGAATAGCACAGAAGATGAAAGGTTGTACAAACCAACTTATTTTTCAAACAACTAATCCAACATCAGTACCTAAAAGTTTTCATGAAGATATCATATTGAGAATGTTTGAAAAATGGTGAGAAAGGTTTCATTGTTTTGAATTTTTTTTGTTAAATCAGAAAAAGTTAAAAACCAATATTAATGGAGATATTGGAATTTTTTACTAAATTTTGTGAAGTGACTAAATGTAGCTTTAACCATTCACCTATAATTTCGTAAGTCTATTTAATATCTTCATTATCATAAAAGCCAACCTATATCCATCTTAACTCCATATCTACACTCTTTGGGGGATGAAATCTATTTATCCCTCTGAGCACTTGGTAGACCCAGAATTAAGATGGATCTAAGATGATCGAATTTCCCCTTTAAATAGTCTATGCTCACATGAATACCATGGTATTAACATGGGTCAATACCATGGGTTATCATAAACCTGGAGCTTAAAAATTACTATTAGTAAGTTATAATTATTTTTTTTTTAACCAATTTAAAATGTTTAACATACATTAAATTACAACATCCATTTTTACTATTGATCCACCAAGCTTTGAGAGGGATCAAATATTTTTTCACTCTATGCTAGTTTGCATATCATAATATTTGATACCTCTCGGAACTTACTAGATCCAGAGTAAAGATGGATCTATGCTAGTTTAATTCCCCCATTTAAATAGGCTACATTCCACGTGAATACCATGGTAAAGATGGATCTATGCTAGTTTAATTCCCCCATTGAAATAGGCTACATTCCACATGAATACCATGGGTCAATACCATGTGCCATTTTTATTTTTATTATGGTATTTGGCCCATAGTATTTTGCCCATATGTTTCACCTAAATATAACCTATTTTTTGAGTGTTCGTAAATATAAGGTGACTTATGGAGTAAATATAAAAAAAATGTTTTATTTGTTTACCATACCTCTCGTTTATTTATATTTTTATTAATTTACCATACCTCTTTTACAAATATGGTATTTGGCCCATAGGATTCACTTAAATAAAACCTCTTTTTTGAGCCTTCATAAATAGAAAGAGGGGTATGGACTAAATATAAAAAGAGGTTTTATTTATTTACCATAGGTCTAGTTTATATATATTTTTATTTATTTACCATACATTTTTAGTAAGTATAAAAAGAGGTTTTATTTTTTTTACCATAACTCCACTTTATTTATATTTTTATTTGTTTACACCCTTGCATGTATATAAGATGACTTATGGAGTAAATAAAAAAAATGTTTTATTTATTTTCCATGCCTCTCATTTATTTATATTTTTATTAATATACCATACCTCTTTTATAAATATGGTATTTTCCCCATAGGATTCACTTAAATAAAACCTATTCTTGAAAATTAGGGCGAATGGAAGGTTGTAACTCCTAATTTCAAGGGCTAAATTTACCTTTTCTACCCTCTCCCTTAAAATAAGGTGGGCTATTTGAGGCGATTTGTAAAAATGTACTATGATACAAAATATTCGCCCACTAAAAATTTAAAACCCCTTAATTTCGCCAAAGGGTGAACATTCACCCCTAAAATTTTCCATGCTTTCCATGTCAATGCCCACTTAGGTCCCATTATTCACATGGCTCCTTCCAAGTGGCAGTGATTGAGAAGACATAACAACAACTAGTTTCCACTTTCCACATTTAACTACCACCATAACTTTTCTTCCTTCCATATCCATGGGTTGATCTTGGGGTAGATCGACGACCTAGATTCCCATCGAACTAAAGCATGCCATGTGTTTATGAAAAGATACCACCAAAAAATTTAACGGCTAGAACTTGTTCGATTTGATGGCCTAGATATATATCTTATTGGAACAAGGATGTAATTTTAGGTGGTTCCATCTACCCGAGAGATATGATAGTTGTGATTTTCATTGGTCCAACGGCCTAGATCTTGCATCGCAGTGAAACATGTGCAAGGGTTTACAACAAGATTCACACACAATAGATCTAATGGTTGTGCTCTCCATCCATCAAAGGGGCATAATCGACATCGTGCTCCAACTTGGATAGGGAATAAAATAGACTTGGACCCCCAATAGATGTGACATCTCCGTGTTGATTTGGGGTAGCATAGGATGTGCTCTAGCCATAAAATTTGGTGGAGAGGTTGGGGCACATGAGATCTCCAATACCCAGAAAAGGTTTGAGCAGATTCTAAAAATATCAGGAGATATTAAAATAATTAATATTTTTAATGGAGTCCCTGAGTCTAAACTTAGAGAACATAATATTAATGTGTACTAATATGAATCTGTGTTAGAGTGGTCCAAAAGACATGGACCAAGCCAGATCTAATCTTAGCCATTGATTAGGTATTTAATCTCAGCCATTGAGATGTTAACATGAAAAGTATAAGAGAAGGCTTGAGGGTCACTTGGAGAACACACCAGAGTGATCAATCATTCTATTCTCTAGAGTGGGGTTTGCTAAGAGAGGTAGATCCAGTGATCAGGAGAGCAACTGAGGGGCATTGAGTACAAAGAAAAAATGAAGGCACAGATTGTGCCGAGAGAGCAACGCAGCAGCCAAGGAGAGTGATGTAGAGCCAGTAAGGGCTCATACAGAGCCACGAAGAGGCAGCCAAGTGTTGCACAGAGCATCAGAGGGGCTAGCGTAGCTGACGCAGAGGCTACGAAAGCTGATGCAGGGCCTCCTGGGCTTGATGCAGGGCCAGCGCTTGGCTAGGAGAGGTTGACACAGTCCAAATTGGGTAGACGCTAGGCTTGCAGAGTAGTTTTGTGCTGAGGAACCGCCGGAAGGATTTTCCAGGGTTTCATCCAGGAGATTTCTCTCAAACTGTGAGGTATAGTTGCTAAGGAAATTCTCTATTGGGTAGGCCACTTTCGGCACCCAGATTGTACTATGATATTGCTTAATAAGAAAACCCTCAGATACCTGCACCAATTTTTCCGCATTGGGTTTTTCTGGGGACATTGGTCAAGAAATAATGGTGTCATGTGGTTTGTTTGTTCTTGTTCCTTTTAGTTGATGATCTATAATATGTTGAGCATGCACTGGCATTTATCTTCAATATTTACTTTGTAAATTACTTGTTAAAGAATAAATAACAAGTAGGTAGGAATAAATCAGAAAAGGTGCATGAAGGGTTTTTAACTAAGTAAACTTAGAAACTTCAACATGGTATCAGAGGGTGATTACAGATCACAAGAGGAATAAAAGACATCAGCCGAGCGGAGCAATAGCAATAGAAAACAGTTGTCCCAAGGTGACATAAGTTGTTTCTAGTCGCACAAAAGCCAAGGACGTGTGAGCCAGAGCCAACTAGAGCCACGCAGAAGAAGCTAAGAATTGTACAAAGCTCCAGAGAGGCCAGCGTTGCTAAATCAGAGGGCCAAAGGGTTGACACACGACATCCCAGGGCTGACACAGACCCATCCAAGGTGATGCAGAGCCAGCATGAGGTAGAGAGGGGCTGATGCAGTTCACAAAGACAGAGTTGTTGGGGTCTAGAAGGCTGCAAGAATATTGCAAAGTGGAGCTACTGAGGTACTATAGTCATAACAATACCTAACAGAGTAGGGCCAGAGGAGTTTTTACTGAGGGTTTCTAGTCGAGGAACCCAGATCAGAAGTGCAACTGCACAAATCTATCAGAGTAGGGGACATCTCGACAAGTGACAAAAGGATTTCCAGGAGGGAAATCAAGACTCAGAGGGAGTGTAGAAGAGAACTTCCAGACAAGAAGTAGAGACTCAGAGGAGTCGAACAGAGAACTTCCAGGAGGGAAGTAGAGGAGCATCATGGCAGTACACGGGATAAGAGACCAGGATAAACTAGACGGAGCATCGAACTTTACAATCTGGAAAGCTAGATTCTTATCAGTGCTTGACAGGAATCATGTCAAGAACTTCGCCTTGAAGGTAATAGATGTCCCAGTCGACCCCAATGATGATGACAGGTATGAAGAGGCAATGGCAAGGGCCAAGTGCATAATCCTTGATGAGGTCAAGGATCATGTGGTACCACATATAGCCGAGAAGGAAATGGAAGTTGAGATGTGGGAGGCTCTCAAGAACCTTTACCATCATACTTATGTGTATAGAAGAATGCTGCTCAAGAACAAGATGAGGTCGTATCAAATGAAGACGCATCAATCAATTTAACACCTTCCTCAGAGGACTGAATGAGATCTGAGGCCAGTTGACTACTATAGGAGGGACACATGATCAGGAGCTTATGGTGAGGACAACCCTGAATGTTGTCTCAGAAGAGTGGGAAGTGTTTGTCCAAAGTATCCTGGGCAAAGGGACTCTCCCACCTTGGGATAAGATGTGGGCAGCTCTTTGCCAAGAAGAGGTTAGACGATGGTTGAACACAGGTAGTAGTAGCAAAGGGATCAAGGTCAAGCAGGAGGAGGAGGATGTGGCCCTAGCATCTGAGGGAAAGCAAGAGAAGCGGAAGAAGAAAGATCTCTCCAAGATCAAGTGCTTCCACTGTGGGGAGTTGGGTCACTATGTGACACAGTGTCCAAGGAAGAAGAGTAAGGGAGAGTCTTCTGAGACTAAGGAAACACCAACATGGGAAGAGAAGGAAGTTTTGATAGACGATGACTATGCCATGAGTGCACATGCACCACTTGAGCAAAAGTGGGGAGACATCAAGCTGTAGTTAGATGGACTACAGGCAATGAGGGGCAGGATCCTTGAGGTACCCAGCCTCTTGGATTAGACCTTTCTATGAGAGTCTCGACGAGGAGTAGCAAGACTGACTGAGTAGGATGGAGATGGATGCGGATGGAGTGATAGAAATAGCTACAGTGCAGGAGTCCCGAGACAGCTCGAGGCTAGCAGGTTGCAGTAGTGCGAGGAGCATAGGAGTGTTGCACCAGTGCAGGATGGCACAGAGAGGTGTTCAATGGTGCAAGATGGAGGGAGTTGTTGCAAGAGCGCAGAGGCCAAAGAGGGAGCACTTGTCAGCGACAGAGGGAGCTTCAGCATCAGTGGGTGTCTCTAGCCCAACATGGAGGTTAGATTGGGAGATCAGTTACTTACTTCTTAGTAACTAAGTTGCAGTGCAACAGTGAGAAGCACGATGCAACTTGATGAGAGGAGGTGCAGTTCAGATGCAGCGCTGGGAGAAAGGACCGACAATAGCACAGATGCAGAGGGAGTTGTCGTACAGATGCAACAGTGGCAGTGGCAGAACCATGGGCAACAGTACAGGATGCAATAGTGTAGAGGATGTTGGGTAGGAAGGCCTAGCATCAGCACAAGTACCAATGCCGGATGATCAGAGCAATACTCAGTGAGGAGTATTGCTAGAGCAGAGTCCTCGCTAAGAGGGATTGTTGATTTGGGGTAGCATCAAATATGCTCTAGCCACAAAATTTGGTGGATAAGTTGGGGAACATGAGACCTCCAATACCTAGAAAGAGTTTGGGCAAATTCTAAGCATATTAGGAGATATTAAAATAATTAATATTTCTAATGGAGTCCCTAAGTCTAAAGTTAGGAAAAATAAAATATTAATGTGTATTAATATGAATCTATGTTAGAGTGGTCCAAAAGACATGGATCAAGCCAGATCTAATCATAGCCATTGATTAGGGACTTAATCTCGGCCGTTGAGATGTCAACAGGAAAAGTATAAGAGGAGGGTTGAGGGTCACTTGGAGAACACACCAGAGTGATTAGTCATTCTATTCTCTAGAGTGGAGTTTGCTAAGAGAGGTAGAATCAGTGATCGAGAGAGCAGCTAAGGGGCATTGAGTACAGAGTTACATAGAAGGCAAAGATTGTGCCAGGAGAGAAGTGCAACAGCCAAGGAGAATGACGCATAGCCAGCAAGGGCTCACATAGGGCCATGCAAAGGCAGCCAAGTGTTGCGCAGAGCACTAGAGGGGCTAGCATAGCTAATGCAGAGGCTCCAAGAGCTGATGCAGAGGCTCTAAGAGTTGACACAGGGCTAGTGCTGGGCTAGGAGAGGCTGACGCAGTCCAGATTGGGTAGACGTTGTGGTTGTAGAGTAGTTTCGTGTTGAGTAACTACCAGAAGGATTTTCCGGGTTTTCAGCCAGGAGATTTCTCTCAAACTATGAGGTATAGCTGCTAAGGAAATTTTTGTTGGGTAGGCCAGTTTCAGCACCCAGATTGTACTCTAATATTGCTTAATAAGAAAACCCTCAGATAACTGCACCGACTTTTCCGCATTAGGCTTTTCCAGGGACATTGGTCCAAAAATAATGGTGCCATGTGGTGTGTTTGTTCTTGTTTCATTTAGTTGCTAATCTGTAATATGTTGAGCATGCACTGGTGTTTATCTTCAGTATTTACTTTGTAAATAACTTGTTAAAGAATAAATAACAAGTAGGTAGGAATAAATTAGAAAAGGTGCATGAAGGGTTTCTAACTAAGTAAAATTAGAAACTTCAACACTCCGATCAAGCAAGATCAATGGCACACATTACACATCTGACTCCAACTTGCACAGGGTGTAAAATAGACTTGCACCCATGATAGATCCAATGGATACAATCAAGTGAGACCAATGACCCAGATCGCCCATCAGAATATAGCTTGCATGAGGTGTCATGCGGAAAGAGTTAATCTTGCGGAAAAAACCAACCTCCCTAGAAGCCTAAGACTTTCTAGTGACAAACAAGACAATTAAGAGCAATCCTTCTCTAAACATGCATTTACCATATAAGAAATCAAGTGTTTTAGATCCTACCTGTAGGCCAACGCTGTTGTAGTAGTCCAGCCTCGTTGATCCGGATGAGCTCCTCCTTCACTTCGAAACTTGCATTCACTAACAATAAAATGATTACATAGCACTTGAATATCTCATAAAATAAACATATTCAACATATAGACCAAGGAGTATATGAAACAACTCATTAATAACAAATTTTTGAGAAGAATGGACTTATTTGTATTAATAGGAAACAAAGAAACCATTACAACCTGAGCCTTGGTGTTGTGCAAGTTCCTCCCAGGGTCCAGCAAGAGTTTTCCTTTACTTTGATAGCTCACCCACTTCCAAATGGAACAAGAAAGGATGGTAATCTCTCCTCACAAGCTTCTACAAGGAAGTCCTAATTCCAGCAGCATCTACCCTTTGGAATGTTCAGCTTTCAACCTCCCCTCCTCTGGCCCAATGCCTGTATTTATAGTGTTCTAGAGGAAGTTAATCAGGTCCATCATCAATGGGATACTCCCCTTTTGGATGGGGTAGCTCCTCTCTTGATGGGATAAGTTCCTCTTTCATAGGGATGCATGAACCATCTTGAGGCGCTCAATACACGTCAAACAATCTTCTAGAATGCTCTAGAAATGACCACAAGTAACTTTTTTAAGATGAAACTCGCGCCTTTTGACCTTTACAGGAGTACGCACCCATCCCTTGGCTTACAGAGCGTACAAGTACGCATGTATAATGAGCTTGTGGTGCGTACACGCAGGTAAGGTAGAGAGAACCTGCGTACCCAGAGATAAACATGTTTTTTAATGACTTTCTCTCTTTCTTGAAGTTTGACATGGAGAGCAGAGGTATAAGGCTTGCCAAGGAGAATAATATGACTGTTGATGGAGCCATACTAACTGCAGATAGTCATGGTGACAAATTTTAGTGTAACAGATTGCCCCCTAAAGTGCGAAGCCTGTAATAGATTAGAGTTTTATATCATCTAGGAAGGGTGAAGTACTTAATCATTTCAAGGATTATCTCATGGAGAGCCCAGTCAGAACCTGCAATTTTCAACACAAAATACATGTATAAGATTATATCATCGCTGAGGTAGGCATTCCCATACTCAGATCAAAAACTTTAACTAACAGATTAACTACTACTCTGATACAGGAATGATTTCATAGTACATCATAATCATAGACTCGTGTAGACACAGTATGGATGCAGCCATCTATTTATAATTGGTCTACAATACAATGAATACAACACTCCTTGCAGCCTGGATGGTGGAAACTAGATCCAGGGTCTTCATCTCTACTTCTCGATTTGGTACGATTCTAGCCATGTGAATAAATGAGTCGATGTCGAACATGGTAGAAACCACTTGATTACCAGTC
>APFE031065377.1:353288-367877 GCA_000404065.3 Pinus taeda
TTTGACATGGAGAGCAGAGGTATAAGGCTTGCCAAGGAGGATAATATGACTGTTGATGGAGCCATACTAACTGTAGATAGTCATGGTGACAAATTTTAGTGTAACATGAGGGATAAAACAAACTTGCTTCCCCAATAGATATAATGGATATCATCAAGTGAGATCAAGGAGCCAAATCACCCATCAAACTCCAACTTGTGCAAGGGATAAAATAGACTCACACCCCCAATGGATCAAAGGGATATAATCAGGCAATATCAATGGTCGATGTCATAAATTAGTTTCCAACTTCCTTGCTATTTATCAATGCAATGGGTGTCTAATGAATCAAAAGGATCCCATTATCTATGATCAAATTCCAAGGCACACATCATACGTTGAAAGGCAAGGTATTTTAGTGCATTACATCCACCTGATGGTGCCCAGTCACAACAAGTCCTACCACTTGACCTCCTCATACACTAACTCACTCGCCACCAAGAACTATAACATGGCACTGCCACCTCATCATTGACGTTATCATATATTTATTTTAATTTTCTGTCAATAACACCTTTTCTTGTCTATGCAAATTTTAGTGTTTATGTTACTATAATTTTTCTGATGCCCCACAAATTTTAAGCTCGCAATCACAATTTGATCCTTCACATTTGTCATTTTATTTTATCTCATCTGGAATTGAGAATTTCATCCACCTGCAATTCCTGCGCGTTTTGTCAAAGAATTCATCAACAGCGTGTCACTTTTCCTTAAAAAAAATTTCACACCCAAACAAGCCGATTTTTGTAACTTGTAGCTATGATACCACCTGTAATGTAGCTAGACCCATAGTTGACTTTACGTTTAACACTCCCAACCCTCTGTTGTGTCACTTCAGCTATTAGTCGAGTATATCCACACCCAGTGACCATTTGTAGCTGATTTATAGAGGGTTTTCCCCCTTATTTATTAGCTTCAGTTATGCCTACAACCAACATTTTGATGGCATATTTCAGTGCCTATTCTTATTTTCCTTGTTTTTTCGTTTTGGGCATTGTGATATGCACATCTAAATGCATAAATGCAAATTCCTAGTTGTTTAATTTTTACGTCGAATAATTCAAATGCATGCGTAACAATTAAAATACATACATACCACATAAAATGGTACATAAGGAATCACAACATAAATGAACTGAAAGTTATAATGGCACTTATCTGTTAAGCTTCCAACTGGATGTAGAAATTTGATGTTCCTCCCAACCATAGACCATATTGTTCCTATTCTTTCAATAATGGGTCATCCCCAAGTGGAGCTTCGACACCATGGGGTAATAGCTTAGCCAAATCCACGTACACATCTAGTACCATTAACCGACTAAGTTACCAAACGCTAGCAACCTCCAACCTATAGGCTCACGCCCCCAATAAACCTACACCCAAGAATGCAATCCCTTCTCTGCACTTGCGATCCCTCAACCTATGTCACCACCTCCAGGGCATCTTACTCAGCCGAAAAGAGACGTTCTTAGACACTTGTCGCTCCAAGATTTCTTTTTTCTCTTCAAACTTGGAAAGTATGTTCAAGGTCCTTATATCAAACCCCAGAATCCTCAAACCTCCCAACTCACATCCCCCATCAACCTGCACATAGGCAGTGTACACCCTTTTTTGCACCTAAGGATCATCAGGCTCTACCACCATTTCTAGGGTTCCAAACTCGGCATGACATGGATGTTCTCAGCACTGGGGCTCCAGCAGATCCTACTACCATCCAAGGTATCCAAATTTGTTGACTTACTCCCTAGCTAACTAGCTTACCCTTGACAATTCTTGCATCTTTTTCTTATGTGCATGACCTTTTTCTGACTCTTGGCACCCTCTAAAGTCACTTAAATGGACTTTGGTAATATTCAACTACTATTTTTAATGACAATGGAATCATATCAACCCCTTTTATATTCCCATGGAGTCTTGGTACACCATACTCTATTTGTCGAATTCGATTTGCAGTCGTTATGTGTTTGTTAATATGCATAAGTCAAATACATTTTCAACATGAGGCTTTCTAACCTCATAGTAGATTAAAGCATATACACATGTCCACACTATCCCCAAAACATATACACACATGCACACCAACCCAAAAACTAAGTCTTGACTCACCAGCCTAATTAATATGCTCTGGTTGACCGGCCTAAGTTTCGCACATACGGTTCGAATAGGGGTATTACATTTTATAATGTTGTTGATGCAAGGTTGGACAGTGCTAGAGATTTTTATAGTAAAAATTATAGAAAACATGATGTGTTAGGGTGTGATGTCCTTTTGTGAGAAGGAGCTAGGATTTGTGGAAAAAAATCCTTATTGAACACCTGGAGCATTATGCTTGCAGAAATTGTTTGGTGTAAGCAGTGAAAATATCCTAGAGGAATTGTATTATGTAAGTAGCTAATCAAGGGTGGACTTGTTATTCATTCTAGTTTATTGTTCACACATTAAAGTGGCTACAAGTTGCTTGTTTCTATGCCTTTCTTGACCATATTTGCTACTTATGTTTTGTTGTTAATGTTAGACACCCTAACAAGCTTTTGGAAGCATTTTGATATATTATCTTGTAGATTAGTTTAGTTATCACAAGGACATACTCCACTTTGCTATGGTTAGCCTCCATTTCCTTCCTCTATAAAAGTGTGGACAATGCATTTAATTAGTTTAATTAGCAAATCATTGGACGATCAGATGCTTTAATTAGACAACACAGATCCTTGCTATGAGAAGTGCTTACCATTTGGAACCCATGCTTGGAGAGTGCAACACTTGAGGATTGAACTCTTGACATGTGTACACCTTGGAGAGTGAGCGCTTGACTCTTTATCTTGTACATTGCAATGACCCTTGGATGTCATTCATTAGACAACCTTAGTTTAAGGTTATGGGCCACATTAGTGTTAGTGGGCACCCACTAACAATAATGTGGTCCATAGCCTTAAACTAACCATGTCTAATGAATGAAATCCAAGGGTCATTGAATCCATAATATTCCCCTTTAAAATTATCATGGGGAACCAAATATGGAATTTTTCCGTAAAGGATATTTGACAAAGTAAATATTATATCCCATTGGAGCATGTGCATTGAGTAAGAGCATTTGTGCACTATATGTTCAGCTTACACAACAAGAATCCTCATCATGTGAATTTTTTAACACTTCAAGCCCATCATTATGGTTTGTTGTTGATGGTGGATACCCTAGCTAGGGTTTGGAAGCATTACATATCATGCCAAATTTTAATAAGCTAGTTGGTATGTACTTGTAACTCCATTTGTTGTATAATGAAGTACCTTGATTTCCACACATCGTATACTTGTAGATCTGATTTTTAGAGTATATTACCATGGAATTTAAGTAATTTCTAATGTTGGGTATAAATGCTAACTTAATATAATAGTGAGTAGAATTTTTTGAGTAAGATCATTGGAGGATTGGATGCTTGAATTAGACAACAAGGATCCTTTAAATTGTGAGAAGTGTTCCACATTTGGAGCCAATGCTTCGAGAGTGAAACACTTGAGGATTAATTTCTTGACATGTGTACACCATGGACAGTGAGAGCTTGACTCTTTATCTAGTATATTGGAATGGCCCCTTGATGTCATTCAGTAGACACCCTTAGTTTAAGGGTCTTGGCCACATTAGTGTTAGTGGGAGCACACTAACACTAATGTGGCCTTAAACTAAGGGTGTCTCATGAATGACATCCAAGGGCCATTGTAGCCCTATGTCAAGCTTAGCCAGCATATCTCGAAAAGGTAATAAGGTGGCAAAAATTAGCAAATCTCCATTAGGATCATATGTTAGGCAGAGTAGCCAACTCAACAACATCCACTTTAAGGTTTCCTCGGCAACAAAAATAAAAAATCACCAACACATCCATAACATTCTCCTTTAAGATTAACTTGGGAAACCAAATATGGAATTTTGGCATAAAATTTATTTGACCAAGTAAATATTATATCCCATTGGAGAGTAAGATCATTGTTGCACCAAGATTTCATCTCGGAAAACAAGAATCCTCAACATGTGGAGTGTCTAATACTTCAAGCTCATGAATGTAGAGCACATCACTAGAGGATTTATCTCTTGAAATGTGTACAACCTCTAAAGTGACCATTTAAATTGGATACCTTATCTTGTAGATTAGGTATATGACTCAAGAAATTCAAGTTTCCTAGTTCACATTGGACACAAACTAGCTTGCATGACTTCCCCTAAACACCTAGCACATATGCAATCTTTGTCATTTCCATGTCGATCCTCACTTAGGTTCCATTATTCACATGGCTCCTTCCAAGTGGCAGTGATCGAGTGGACACAACAACATGTAGTTTCCACTTTTCATTTTTCACAAACACAAAGACTTTTCCCCCTTCCATATCCATGGGTTGATCATGAGGTAGATCAATAGCCTACATTCCCATCAGACAAAAGCATTCACAGGTGTTCATGACTAACTACCCCCCAAAGAATTTAATGTCTAGGACTTGTTCGATTTAATGGCCTAGATATATATATCATGTTGGAACAACAATGTAAGTTTACGTGGTGCCATCTACCTTAGAGATATGATAGTTGTGATTTTCATTGATCTAATGGCCCAGATCTTGCATCACTTTGAAACATGTGCAAGGGTTTACGACAAGGTTCACACACGAAAAATCTAAAGGTTGTGCTCGCCATTCATCAATGGCACATAATCCACAACGTGCTCCAACTTGCACAGGGAATAAAATAGACTTGTACCCTCGATAGATCTGAGATCTCCAATCAAGCGAGATCGATGGCCCACATTTCACATCTAATTCCAGCCTACACAGGGTGTAAAATAGATGTGCACCCACGATAGATCCAATGGCTACAATCAAGGGAGATCAATGACCCAGATCACCCATCAAAATATAACTTGCATGAGGGATAAAACAAACTTGCTTCCCCAATAGATCTAATGGTTATGATCAAGCAAGATCAAGGACCCAGATCACCCATAAAAATCCAACTTGTGTAGGGGATAAAATAAACTTACACCCCAAATAGATCTAAGGGATATAATCAAGCGAGATCAATAATCCACGACACAAATTAGGTTCCAACTTGCTTGTTATTTATCAATGCAAAGGGTGTCTGATGGATCTAAAGGATCCCAATATATGAGATCAAATTCCAATGTGCACATGGTGCGTTAAAAGGCACGGTATTTTAGTGCATTACATCCAACTGATGGTGGCAAGTCACACCAAGTCCTGCCACATGGCCTCTTCATATACTAACTCAGTCACCACCAAGAACTATAACATGGCACTACCACCTCATTGTTGATGTTATCATATATTTATTTTTGAATTTTCTATCAATAATATTTTTTTAAGTCTGTGCGAATTTTAGTGTTTACGTTACTATAATTTGTCCAATGTCCCACAAATTCTGAGCTCACAATTACAATTTGATCCTTGACAATGGTCATTCTCTTTGATCTCATCTCAAATTGAGAATTTGATCCACCTCCAATTCTTGCATGTTATGTCAAACAATTCATAAACAACCTCTCACTTTTCCCTAAATGATTTTTCACACGCTAAATGCCTCCAACCAACATTTTGATGGCATATTTCTATGCCTATTATTGTTGAATAGTGTCACTTGGTTATTTTCCTTTTCTTTCTTGTTTTGGGAATTGTGATATGCACATCTAAATTCATTTTAGTGTGAATTCCTACCTATTTAATTTTTACACAGAATGATTAAAATGCACACGTAACAATTAAAATACATACATAGCACATAAAATGATACATAAGGAATCACAACATAAATGAAATGAAAGTTACAATGGCACTTATCCGTTAAGCTTCCAATTGGTTGCAGAACTTCATCGTTCCTCCCAATCATGGACCATATTGTTCTTTTACTTTCAACAATGTCTCATCCCCGAGATGGGTCTTCAACACCATGGGATAATAGTTGAGCCAAATCCACATACACAACTGGTACCATTAACTGACTAAGTTTCCAAACCCTAACAACCTCCAACATATAGGCTCACGACCCAAATCAACCTGCACCCAGGAATGCAAACCCTTCTTTGCACTTGTGATCCCTCAACCTATGCCACCACCTCCAGGGTGTCTTACTCACTAGAAGGAGATGCTCTCAAACTCTTGTGGCTCCAAGAGTTCTTGCTTCTCTTGGAGCTCACCAAGTATGCTCAAGGTGCTTATATCAAACCCCAGAATCCTCCAATTTCACTCACATCCTCCATCGACCTACACATAGGAAGTGTACACGCTTTTCTGCACTTAAGATTGCTATGCCACCACTTCCAAGGTTCCCAACTCGGCAAGACAAAGATGGTCTTAGCACTAGGGATCCAGCAGAACCTGCTACCATCCAGGGTATCCAAAATTGTTGACTCACTCCCTGGCTAACTAGCTTACCCTTGAGAATTCCTACGTCGTTTTTTATGTGCATGACCATTTTCTGACTCTTGGTACCCTCTAAAGTTGCTTAAACTAACTTTGGTTAGATTCAATTACTCTTTTTAATGACAATGGAATCATATCAACCCCTTTTATATTCCCATGGAGTCTTGGCACCCCATACTCTACTTGTCGCATTCGTTTTAGAATCGTTATGTGTTTATTAATATGCATAAGTCAAACACATTTTCAATATGAGACTTTCTAACCTCATAGCATATAAAAGCATATACACGTGCACACTGTCCCCAAAAAATATACACACATGCACACAACCACAAAAACTATGTCTTGACTCACCAACCTAATTAATATGCTCCAGTTAACTGGCCTAAGTTTCTCTTGTAGGATTCCAATAGGGGTTTTACATTTTATAACGTTGTTGATGCAAGTTTGGATAGTGCTAGAGCTTTTTATAGTAAAAACCTAGAGAAGACCTGATGTGATAGGGATTGATGTCCTTGGGTGAGAAGGAGCTAGGATTTGTGGCAAAATATCCTTATTGAACACCTAGAGCACTATGCTTGTAGAAATTGTTTGGTTTAAGCTTTGAAAATATCCTATAGAACTTGTCTAATGTAAGTAGTTAATCAAGGGTGGACTTGTTATTCATGCTAATTTATTGTTCAACCTTTCAAGTGGCTATTAGTTGCTTGTTTCTATGCCTTTCTTGACCAAATTTGCTACTTATGTTTTGTTGTTAATGGTGGATTCCCTAACTAGGGTTTGGAAGCATTTGGATATATTATATTGTAGATTAGTTTAGTTTTCACAAGGAAATACTCCACTTTGCTATTGTTAGCCTCCATTGCCTTACTCTATAGAAAGTGTGTACAATGCACTTAATTAGTTTAATTAGTAGATCATTGGACGATTGGATGCTTTAATTAGACAACAAGGATCTTGGCTATGAGTTGAGGATTGATCTCTTGACATGTGTACACCTTGGAGTGTGAGCGCTTGACTATTTAACATGTACATTGCAATGGCCTTGAATATCATTCATTAGGCACCCTAAGTTTAAGGTTATGTGCCACATTAGTGTTAGTCGACATAATCTTAAAGGGGAATGTTATGGATGCAATGACCCTTGGATGTCATTCATTAGATATTGTTAGTTTAAGGTTATGGTTTGTTGTTGATGGTGGATACCAAGCTAGGTTTTGGAAGCATTCCAAGTGTCCTAGTCTGTGTGAAGCTTAATCGTCATTTTACCCCAACTTTTAATAACCTAGTTGTAATGTACTTGTAACTTAATTTGTTGTATCATGAAGTACCTTGATGTCAACCCATTTTATACTGGTAGATCTGATTTTTAGAGTATATTACCCTGGGAATTATGTATTTTCTAATGTTGGGTATAAATGCTAATTTAACATAATAGTGAATAGAATTTGTTGAGTAAAATCATTGGAGGATTGGATGCTTGAATTAGAAAACAAGGATCCTTGAATTTGTGAGAAGTGCTTCACATTTGGAACTGATGCTTGGAGTGTGCAACACTTGAGGATTTATCTCTTGACATGTGTACACCATGGAGAGAGAGCTTGACTCTTTATTTAGTATATTGGAATCTCCTTCAATGTCATTCAGTAGACACCCTTAGTTTAAGGCCATGGGCCACATTAGTTTTAGTGGGTACTACTAAGACTGATGTGGTCCATAGCCTTAAACTAAGGGTGTCTAATGAATGACATCCAAGGGCCATTGTAGCCCTACGTCAATCTTAGCCAACATATCTCAAAAAGGTAATAAGGTGGCAACATTTAGCATATCTCCATTAGGATCATATGTTAGGCAGAGTAGCCATTTCAACAACATCCACTTTAAAATTTCCTTGGCAACAAAAATAATAAATCACCAACACATCCATAACATTCTCCTTTAAGATCATGCAAGAGACAAAATGTAACATTAATACCCTTAGCACCATTCTCTCAAAAGCCTAGCTAGGAAGCCAGTTAGTAGCAGTGGACGCTTTGGGAGCCTTAGGGGGACAGGAAATAGCATGGTATACATAAGCTATTTCACTCACTGATTTTCATGCGAATCATAATCTAGTCAATCAACTTTTCATATTATTGGGACCAATATTCATGGACATTTAACCAATGTCCATTTCCCTCGGGATGCTATGAATGAATTGGCATTGATGAACACAATTGCAAGGATCAACTCCACCAGAGCCCATCCTCTTTGGATTACAGGGGGGGACTTCAATATGATCACTAAACTTGAAGAAAAGAATGGAGGTCGGGTCAGACTATAAATGGAAAGCAACCACTTCAAGGACTTCATACAAAATAACTGGCTCATAGATTTGGCTTTTCACAATGGAATGTACACCTGGAACAATAAAATATCAAGCTCACAGTAAATATCCTTACGAATGGATCGCTTCTTGCTATCTGATAATGCAATTCATGTAGGAGGAGATTTTACTACCTCAATCTTTCCTCTTTCTGGGTCAGATCACTGGCCCATATCTTTGCAATGGCAAAGACCTTGCAACTCCACAAGGATACCCTTCCGTTTTGAAGAATTTTGGCTTACCCACTCGGAATTCAGTAATATGGTCCTCTCCATTTGGAAAACTTTCATACCCTGAGAAGAATAAATTATGTATCAACTTCAACAATAGCTTAAACATCTCAAAGCACATATCAAGCAATGGAATCAAATGACCTTTGGAAATATCTTTCAAGCCCAAAGAGATCTAGCACAAGAAATGATGGAAATTCAGCAAAAAATAATTATTCAAGGAAGAACAGAAGCCTTGACTGAAAAAGAACAGAACCTTCAAAATAAACTGGATGAAAAAATAAAGCAAGAAGAGATTCTCTGGAAGCAGAAATCCAGAGTAAAATGGCTAGAGGGAGAGCGGAACATGAAATTCTTTCACTGCACCACCATGCAAAGAACAATGCACAACAACATCACACAACTTCAGAATCAGCTGGGAGAAAGGATGGAAGAACATGATGAAATTGAAAAAGAGTTGCTCCAACATTTCAAAAAAGTTCATCAAGAACCACAAATCAACAGACAGCCAGCAATAGAATGGATTCTGTAACATATCCCTAAAATCATCACGAAAGAACATAATCACTTACTCGTTAGACCATTTACTCTATAGGAAGTTGAAATAACAATGAATCAACTCAAAGAGGGGAAAGCTCCTGGACTAGATGGATTTATCTCCAAATTCTTTCATAAATTCTAGGATCTCATCAAAATGGATGTCTGGCAAGTTGTGGAAGAATCTAGAACTTTGCATTGGTTGCTTCCATCTCTAAATGCCACCTTTATTGCACTCATAACTAAAGAAGATCATTCTATAACTCTGGAAAAATTCAGGCCAATAGCTCTCTGCAATGTTATCTACAAAGTCGTATCCAAAGTCATAGCATCTTATTTGAAACTGTTGCTTCCCTTTCTAATATCGTCGAACAATCAGGATACGTAGAAGGACAACAAATCATTGACGACATCATCCTCACACATGAGATCATTCATTCTTTAAAGCACAACAAAAAAGCAAGTATGCTTCTCAAAATTGATCTCTCAAAAGCGTTTGACAAATTACACTGGATATACATGCAAAGAATGCTAACCGCCTTCTGTTTCTCTCCACCCTGGGTCAGATGGGTAATGAATCTGGTCTCCTCTACTTTTTTCTCCATTTTAGTAAATGGAATTCCCTCTCAACCTTTCCACCCCTCTAGAGGCATTTGCCAAGGAGACCCTCTCTCTCCCTTTCTTTTTGTGTTAATGGCTGAAGGGATAGGATGTCTAATTAAGAATGCTCTTCAAACTCAGCAGCTCAGAGGCATCTCACTCCATGAATCCCTAGCCATCACTCCTCAACAGTTTATATATGACAACATGTTTTTTGAGCACCCTTCAGTTCAAGAAGAATTTAAATTTAAATCCCTACTTGATGAATATTCAGAAGCTTCTGGAGCTAGCATCAAAAATGAAAAATCCCAAATTTTCTTTCTTCCCACTGCCCCCCTCCACTTAATCCTCTATATCTCGCATCCTTAGATTTTCTAAAGCCTCCCTATCCTCAATGTATTTAGGTGCCCCTTTGACTGATTCAACTATTAAACATGCCTCTTGGCATTTGCTCCTGGAAAAGCTTGAAACCCACCTTTCTTCTTGGACTTATAGAGCCCTTAATATGGCTAGTCATATGGTGCTGGTTAAGTTCGTCTTACAATCGATGCCTCTATATCTTTTCTTTGTCTTAGAAACACCAAACTGGGTGCTTAAAAGAATAAAAAATTTACAACGTAAATTTCTCTAGGGATCCTCAAGCCAAAATTGAAAATGGGCATTGATTAAATGGACCACAGTGTGCCTTCCTAAAAAATATGGAGGGACGGGTCTCCAAGATCCTCAACATAGCAATTTTGTTATGGGAGCGAGGATATGGTGGAAATGGATCTCAGCTACACACACACCATGGATAACACTATGGACTACCAAATATGCAAATAACAGACTGCCAGACAAATTAATCAGACTTCTTCCCACTAAAAATGGCTCCCTAATCTGGAATGTAGCAAGACAACACAACAACATGATACAGAAGCACAGTTTCTGGGAAATTGGAGATGGCGGTAATGCTCATTTTTTGGTTGACTCTTGGCATCAAAAACCACGGCTCATAAATTTGTATATACTTCCTCATACAGAGGATTGGGCACAACATCAAGAGGAAAAATTCAATCAGCACTGGACTCCAGCACTCAATCAGGGATATAGATAATGGTTAAAAACGGCACATATAATCTGACAAGGAACAGAGCAAATCCACAATGAGCTTGACACAGAACTCACAAAAAGAAAAATCTAATTCTCAGACAAGAAGGATATTCTGAGATGGGGGTATACACCATGTGGGACTTTTACTACAAAGGAAGCATACAACCTCTTGATTGGCTATCAGGATGGAAAAGATCTAATGTGGGACAAAATCTGGTCTCCGGTTATTTGGCCCAAGGTCTCAACATTTCTCTGGGTGCTATGTCAAAAAAGAATACTCACCTGGGACAATCTAAGGAAGAAAAGCTTCCATGGGCCCTCTAGATGCCCCAATTGCAACCAACACCGAAGAGACAATACAGCATCTCATGGACACATGCCACCTTGCCAATAAACTATGTGAAAAAATTGAATTCAGATGTCAAAAAAGGGGTAGAGTAACAGAGGATATTAAAAACACCATTCCAAACTGGATAATCAATCCTTACAAGAGTAGGTTGCTAAACTCTCTATGGAAAATTATTCCAGGACTACTTGTTTGAACTTTATGGAAAGAAAGAAACAGGCGCATATTTAAGAATCAATGCACTCCTCTAGATACCATATGGAATAATTTTTGCATCAACCTTTAGGAAACCTTGGCTCTTCAAAATTGGCATGAAGAGGACTTACCTACCCTACCTCAGGAGAAGAACATATGGGAGAATTAACATCTTTGGGTTTCCCAAACTCATGAGCACTCTAGCAACCTCTCGCAAAATTCCAAAGCTCCAAGTAAATGGAAACCTCCTTCCTAAGGAATGATACAATTAAATTTTGATGGAGCCTCCAAAGGCAATCCAGGCATGGCAGGCTATGGAGGAATCTTCAGGGATCATGGAGGCAAACCACTCTTGATCTTCTATGGATCAATAGGTTGGGACACAAACAACTCAACAAAACTAGAAGGACTATGGTAGGGACTATGCTTGGCTCAGCAACATGGTTTTTTTCCCTATAATAGTTGAAGGAGACTCGCAAATCCTCATCACCATAGCCAATCAAATTCTCCAAGGAACTCCAACCCACAAAGTAGTTAGCAGCTAGAGACTAGTAGCTCATTTAGAGCTCATAGAAAAATGGCTCTTAACCAATAGAGCAATGACATTCCAACATATCAAAAGGGAAGGCAATAAAGTGGCGGATCTCCTGGCAAATCTAAGGGTGGATAATGAATGAGTTCTTACCACAGGCTCGCTTGACATTTTAAATGACAGCTCTCATTTACAGGAATGCATCGATCTGGTGCAAAAAGATGCAACACTCTTGGATGCAGGTGATTAATCGCGTTGGTATAGCGCAGCAAATCTGGGCTGGCAAGTGGCGCAGCCACATGGCCACCCACTCTTCCAGCCAAAATCCCACCACCATAATTAATGGAGTTTCAATGTTGTGTGAAAGCCGAGGAAACCTCACTTTGATCCATAAGATGGCTATTTCAGACCGCCTTCCCCCTGTTACACCTCCTTTCAACTGTAACTGCCTCCTCGCTGTTGCAGAGCTGAGCTCGCGCACGACAACAGGAGAAGGTGCCAGATCCTCTGTTATATTGAAATCATTGAAGGTGCCCACTTCTCGCATAATCTACTTTGCTGCTTCAAAACTGTTGCTTCAACCCTGAATTCTGCTTCTGAACTTCTAATTCCCCATTCTCCTACTCCAATTGACCATTCTATCCCTCGTCCTACTCCTCCTAGCACCTATCGAACCAACTTCATCCAGGCAAATATGCCTCATTTGTGGCACATGATGCAATGTAGAAGGGGCGGCAGCAGAGGCAGGGCAACTCGCCCTCCCTCACTGTCCCTCCCTGACTCTAGTCCTTTGGATTCCTCTGCTCCCTCGACAGAGGCTCACTTCACAAATTGGTATCCTGCAACTCGCAGTGGTAGGGGACATGCTCAGACGGCTGGCTCTAGGCATGCTGTAGACACTCATCAACCTCCTGATGCCTCTATCCTGATGACGCAACCTTGCCATTCTACCCAGTTCCAATTTTGTTGCACGCTGGAGCACCCGTGCGTCATTGCTACCATTTATGTTGCTTTTAGAGAGGAGCCACAGAGCTCTGTCATCCCAACTCACATCATTCAGGAAAGGACCGAAACCAAAATAAGGAAAACTCCTGGTAGCAACTCTGGGACTTGCAGAACACATGGTGAAGCTCTGAACTGAACAGACGCGGCTCTGAATTGAATAGATGAGTGAGCAACAGCACAATGAAGATGACTTAGAGGCTTACAAGTGTCTAATTGTGGAGGAACCTCTGCCACCTAATGACATCTAGCAGGCCAAGGTTTATTTCAGGTTTCTTTGAGCACCCGGTCACCAACTTAGGGGTCTTTTCTGATGCTTGTTGTTGTATTTGTTGTCAATTTTGTTGTTTTGTTCAAAAAACTATTCCACAATGCTATTACAGGCTAGTTCCCCTGCGTGGGTAGCACACCTCTTGAGTTTTGGACTAGTTTCCCCAATGAGGGCAGTCATTTTCAATTATTGTTTGTTAAAACATGGTAAAATCTGAGATAGGTTCTACAGAGGCCGGTGCCTCCATGTATTATTTTTTGTTACATTAATAGAATTAGTCATATTTAGAAAAGAGAAAAAGCATTCCCCTTTAAGATTAACTTGTGGAACCAAATATGGAATTTTGGCTTAAAAGATATTTGACCTAGTAAATATTATATCGCATTGGAGCATATATGTTCAGTAAGATCATTTTTGCACTATAAGTTCATCTCAGAAAACAAGAATCCTCAGCGTGTGGAGTGTCTAACACTTCAAGCCCATGAATGTATTGTGCGTCATTGGAGGATTTATCTCTTGACATGTGTACAACCTATAAAGTGACCGCTTATATCGGATACCTTATCTTGTAGATTAGGTATATGACTTAAGAAATTAACGAAAATTCAGAAATATTGGCAAACATTTTGAGTGTTTTACTCCCTTGCACTGATCAAATCTACTTGTAATGAAGTTCTACAACTCCCCTGTGTACATTTCCTTCATTCAAAAAAAAAATCATGTACTAATTCAGGTTTCCTAGTTCACATTGTACATGAACTTGCTTGCATGACTTCCCATAAAAACCTGGAACATATGGAATCTTTCTTGTTTCCATGTTGATCCCCACTTAGGTCCCATTGTCACACGGAATGAGTCGATCTTGCGGACAAGACAGACCTTCCTAGAATCTAATGAAGACCTAATGACAAACAAACCAACCAGACACTATCTTTCTCTAAATGTGCTTTATAAATAATG
>APFE031065377.1:391490-440153 GCA_000404065.3 Pinus taeda
TGAAGGGAACTCAAGACCTTGGAATCAAGTATACACAGGTAGACGACTTCAGCTTGATTGGATACTTTGATTCAGACTTCGATGGAGACAAAGAAATTGGGGTATCTACTTCAGGATATGCTATGATTCTTGGATCAAGAGCTGTCTCCTAGAGATCATGCAAACAATTAGTTCCAACAGATTCCACAACAGAAGCAGAATACGTGGCAGCAGCTGAAGCTACAAAAGAAATTGTGTGGCTCAGGAAAATTCTTGAATATTTGCGGGTAAAACAAGTACAATCAACTCCACTCATGATTGACAACACCTCTGCAATAAAGTTGGCCAAGAACCCAAAATTCCATGATAGAACGAAGCATATCAATACAAAATATCATCTGATTCGACATCATGTTGAGGCCAAAACAATCCATCTCTGTCATTGTTCCACAAATGAGCAAATTGCGGACATCTTCACCAAAGCACTTGGAAGGGAAAAGCTTGAATGATTCAGAATGATGCTTGGACTCACCAACATCCCTTCAGATTAAGGGGGGGAATGTTGACACCTAATCTTCATGATTGGGTATTTTATGTAAATAAAATTAATTGGGAAGGTGAACAGTCATCGGGAGATGATCTGAACAATCACTCCCTATTGTATATAATAATGGGTTACCTATGGAATAAGAATGAATCAGTTTTCTGCCCAACTGGAGTTACTCCTGGCCTGACAACTACCATGACTTTCCTCCTTCAATATCCATGGGATGATCTTGAGGTAGATCGATGGCCTAGATACCCATCAGACTAAAGCATGCATAGGTGTTTATGACAACCTACCCCCAAAGGAATTTAATGGCTAGGGCTTGTTCGATTTAATGGCCTAGATATATATCATGCTAGAACAAGGATTTCAGTTTACATTATGCCATCTACCAGAGAGATATGATAGTTGTGATATTCACTGATCCAACAACCCAGATCTTGCATCGCATTGAAACATGTGTGAGGGTTTATGACAAGGTTCACACACAATAGATCTAACGACTGTGCTCTCCATTCATCAATGGTGAATAATCCACATCGTGCTCCAACTTGCATAGGGAATCAAATAGACTTGGACCCCTGAATAGACTTGCATGGGTGTAAAATAGACTTGCACCCATGATAGATCAAATGCCTACAATCAAGCGAGATCAAGGACCCAACTCACCCATCAGAATCTAACTTGCATGAGGGATAAAAAAAAGTTTCTTTCCCAATAGATCTAATGGCTATGATCAAGTGACGTCAAGGACGTAGATCACCCATCAAACTCCAACTTGTGTAGGGGATAAAATAGACTTACACCCCCAATAGATCAAAGGGATATAATCAAGCGAGATCAATGGCCCACGTTACAAATTAGGTTCCAACTTGCTTCTATTTATCAATGCAAAGGGATTCTGATGGATCCATAATATCCCATTACCCATGATCAAATTCCAAGGCGCGCATGGTGCATTGAAAGGCATGGTATTTTAGTGCATTACATCCACCTAATGGTGCCAGGTCACACCAAATCCTGCCATCTAGCCTCTTCATATACTAACTCAGTCACCACCAAGAACTATAACATGGAACTGCCACCTCATCGTTGATGTTATCATATATTTATTTTTTTATTTCTATCAATAATAACTTTTTTCTCTGTGTGAATTTTAGTGTTTACGTTACTATAATTTGTCCGATGCCCCACAAATTTTGACCTCACAATCACAATTTGATCCTTCACATTTTTTATTCTCTTTGATATCATCTCGAATTGAGACTTTCATTGACCAATTCTTGTTCATTATGTCAAACAATTCATCAATAACTTGTCACTTTTCCTTAAATGATTTTAAACACCCAAACGACCATAGTTTTATAACCTGTAGCTCTGATACCACCTATAATGTCTCCAGGCCCACATGAAACTTTATGTGTAACACTCCTTGCCTTCTACTATGTCATTTCGGTTGTTAGTCGAGTATTTTCACACTCAATGACCCTTTGTAACTAATGTATAGAGGGTTTTCCTCCTTATTTATTAATGTTGGAAATACTGAGAGGTGGGGTGAATTAGTATTTCTTTTTAATTTTTCTTTTTATCACTAAAGCATATATATATGGAACACAGAAATAGATAGCTAGAATAAATGCTTTTATTAACACAAACAGTGCAATGAAATAAATACAATATATAACTAGTTGTAATCAGTTGCCAAGCACCAACTTGGACTTTTATGAGGCTCCAACCTCCAGAGCACCAACTCTGTTTTGCCAAGGAAATAGTTCTACACTTAGGAGCACCAACTCCCAAGGATTCCAATCCTTTCAGTTTTGAGGCTCCAACACTGTGGGCTCCAACCCAAACCTGGTATAAACCGTTTTGCTATAATTCTCTGCTCCCAAGCCTGCTGAGCTTCTGCTTCACTCCTGTTCTCCTGCTTCTCCTACCTCTTATGACTCTTCCTGAACTTTGGCTTCCTCTCGCTTTGATTATGCACACACACGCACACCTTTCATTGTTTTTCTTGTTTTATGTATCCCTAATGCTTCTGGCTGTTCGTTTTCACTTTTCATTGGCTCTTCGGATTCCTCAACACTCGCTGTAGCTCCCTCTACACTGGCTTGTCCTTTGGCTTCCCTCTTCTTCATTTCTTTGGCTTTTCAGTTTCCTCTGCGCTAGCTTACCCTTTGGCTTCCTGGCTTCTTGGTTGCTGTAGCTTCCTCTGTCTCTTCGTGCTCACCAACACTCCTGGGACACGTTGATTTAACAACGAGGACCAAATACACAGAGAAAAACTGTTGCTTGTTACAACTATAACAAATACCCCTTTTTTCAATGATAATAGGCATACACAAGAATTTATTGTTTAATGGACATGCCACGTCCCAATCGCAATCGCAATCAGCTTTCGTTCAGGCCTCTTGAACGTTCGGAACCGTTATCATAAGCCTTTTGGCCTGAAAACCCCGCGCAATACAATTATTGAACTACACAGGAAAATTATGAATCGCAATCGACGCTTTTGACGCTTTCACGGCAGCATGGCCTTAAGCACTTGCGATATGTCATATGTGACATAACAATAGACCAAACTGCAATGTTGCATCAGGTCCACAACACTCATCGCAATTGGTGCTTGCAGGAGGACAACCCTTTGGGTATTGCGATATGCGATTACCGATACAGTGGATGTGATATGATATTAAATCATATTTCAGTGTTTCAGCAGGTCCGCATGTATTGCAGGTCCACATCTATATATATATATATATATTATATATATATATATTATATATATAGATATATATATATTAATATATATATCTATATATATTATATATATGTTAAATATATAGATATATTATATATATATATATATATATATCTATATATACTATATATCTATATATATATATATATATATATAATATATATATATATATATATATATATATATATATTGCAAATTTGCATGTTTTAATGTGCCAAGGCTTAGAGCCCGAAAATCTGAGATACACTAAAAACATGCTTCGGAACACTTTTGGCGGACATCACTGTTTATGCACCTCAACTTATATGTTTCGTCGGGTCTGCACATATATGTCACTATTGGGGGTTTGGGTGATGGCACATAACCGAACCGTCGATTATCATATCGTCGATATGTATATACTTCTCCACTCCGATAGTGTATTCCACTATAACTAAGTCTTCCGCCTCCAATAGTGTATTTGCAATATAACTAAGTCTTTCGCCTCCGATAGTTTATTTGTAATATAACTAAGTCTTCTGCCTCCGATAGTGTATTTGCATGCATATAAACTATATTTCTCCCGATAGCTCTCGATAGTGTATTCTTTGGCATTCTTTGCCATACTTTGCTCCGATAGCTCACGATAGCTTTGTTTGGTTCCTCCAATGGCTCTGTTTGCTTCCTCCAATGGCCTTGTTTGCTTCCTCCAATGGCTTTGTTTGCTTCCTTCAATGGCTTTGTTTGCTTCCTTTGGCTCCTTGAATATTGCCATATTGACATCAATGGCAATCTATGTCATCAATCTCCCCCTTTTTTATTGATGGCAATATTCTTCTGCTCCCCCCCTTTGACATCAACGGCAAAGGATGCATACAGACTCCCCCTGTCAAACTACTCCCCCTGTAGAACTACTCCCCTTGTCCTGCACCATCTTTATGAATGAACTTGAGTGATGCTAAAGAGATGACCCCCATCTTTTGACGAAGGTGTTCAAATTCTTCTTGAGGAAGAGGTTTTGTGAAAATATCAGCTATATGCTCCTTAGTATTGATATATTCCTAGATGATGTTTTGTTCAGCTACTTGTTCACGAAGGAAATGATTCTTGATTAGTATATGTTTGGTCTTTGAGTGCATCACTGGATTTTTGCTGAGACTAATAGCACTTGTGTTGACATCTTTCAGGGCTTCCTTCATCCATAGTATTTTAGTACAACAGTCTGTTGCAGATATATACCCGGCTTTGGCTGTGGATAATGATATATATGTTTGTTTTTAGCTGAGCAAAGATACTAAATAGTCTCCCAAGAAGAATACATTTCCACTAGTACTTTTCGATCATCTACACTTCCAGCCCAATCAACATCAGTGTATGAAATTACAGTTAGTGTTGAGCTCTTAGGGTACCAGAGATCGAAATCAGGAGTTCCTTTCATATATCTGAGAATTATTTTTACAGCTAACAAATAGGATTGTTTAGGAGCAGATTGAAATATTCCCACCATTCTTACTACCTACATTATGTCTGGTCTTGTAGCAGCTAAGTACAGAAGGGCTCCAATTATTGACCTGTAATGAGTTGCATCTACTAGAGGGGAGTCATCATTTTTGCTCAATTTGCAATTTGTGGTAGGTGTGCTCATGGGTGCACAGTCTTCCATTCCATATCTTTTAAGCATGTCTTTAAGATATTTGGCTTGAGATATAAACAATCTTGCTCTGGTTTTAGATACTTGTAGTCCAGGGAAGTGAGATAACTCTCCTATCATTGACATCTTGAATTCTCTTGACATGTTTTGAGAAAATTCATGGTTCATTTCATCATTATTGCTAGCAAAAGTCAGATCATCAACATAAACAAGTGCAACTAATAAATTACCTTCATCTGTCTTTATGTAGAGATGACTTGCTGCCACTCCCTTCTTGAAGCCTTGTTGTTGTAGATAGTTATCCAATCTTGCATACCAAGTTCTGGGAGCTTGTTTCAACCCATATAATGCCTTTTTCAACTTACATACTAAGTCTTTTCCTTCTGTTAGATCAAACCCTTCTGGTTGCTCCATGTAGACTTCTTCCTTGAGTTCCCCATTCAGAAATGTTGATTTTACATCCATTTGATAGATTTTGAATCCTTTTGAGCAAGAAAATGCCAATAACATCCTAATAGCTTCCATACGAGCTACTGGTGCAAATGTTTCTTCAAAGTCAATTCCTTCAATTTGTGAATAGCCTTTGCAAACAAGTCTTGCCTTGTTTCTGATAACTTGTCCATCTTCATTCATTTTATTTTTGAATACCCACTTGGCTCCTATTATTCTTTTGTCCTTTGGACGAGGTACCAGCTTCCATGTCTTGTTCTTCATAATTTGGGACATTTCTTCTTCCATGGCTTTTACCCAATGAGGATCCTTACTTTCTTGTGAAAATGTTTCTGGTTCTATCATGGATAGAAGAGCAATAACGTTTCTCTTTGGTGTAATTATCATCCTTCTTCGGGTTTGCATCCCTTCATCTCTATTGCTAATAATCTGCTCTTCTGGATGATATTTCTAGAGAAACTTCATCTTTGAAGGGGTATGAGGTGGTTCTTTTTCCTCTTCTTCTTCTTCTTGATCTATTTCTTCTTCTTTAGGTTCTTCTTCTTCAATAAGAGGATCATCTTCATGTTATTCAATTTCTTTTTCTAGAAGGTCTTCATCAATCTTTACATCAATGCTTTCCACTATTTTCCTTAGTCGAAAATTGTAGCACTTGTAGGCTTTGCTCCGTGTAGAGTATCCAAGGAATATCCCTTCATCAACCCAAGAATCAAACTTTCTTGGTGAGCCATCATTGATTTTTATGAAGCACTTGCTTCCAAAGATGTTGAACTACATTACTGAAGCAAGTCTTCCTTTCCATAATTCATAAGGAGTTTTTTCACAATTTGGTCTTAATTGAGTTCGATTCAAGGTATAGACAATTGTCCCGACTGCTTCTCTCTAGAATTTTGGCTACAAGTCTACTGCTAATAACATTTTTCTTGACATTTCTTGAACTATTTGGTTTCTTCTTTCAACTACCCCATTTTTTTGGGGTGTTTTGGCAGTAGACAATTCTCTTTTAATTCCATGTATATTACAGAACTCATTAAATTCTTTTGATGTGAATTCTCCCTCTCTATCTGTTCTGAGGCACTTAATTTTTGAGTCATTTTCATTTTCTACAAGAGATTTTAGATTCTTAAAACACTCAAATGTTTCAAATTTATATTTTATAAAATATGTTCACATCATTCTAGTATATTCATCAACAAATAAAACAAAGTACCTTTCTCCTTGGAGTGCCCAATTTCTAGTTGGTCCACATAAATCAACATGGATGATCTCCAAGGGCTTTGATGTAGAGAGCTCCTTGGTCTTGTGGTTGGTTCTGGTTTTCTTTCCATGTTGACATGGACCACATACTCCTTGATTTGGTTTGAATAGCCTTGGGACGTCTCGTACAACTTTAATCTTGCTGATATTGATCAGATTTTTGAAGCTTGTATGTCCAAGTTGCTTATGCCACAAGCAACTTTCATCTGATTAACTCAGGTATAATTTATTTTCTTAAATCATGTTCAGAATGTAAATGTTTTCTAGTGTTCTAACCCCTTTCACCACAAGTTCCCCTGAGGAAGAGTTCCTTATTTCACTGTCTTTGGTGTTAAAGACAACATTATGTCCTTGATCACATATTTGACTGACACTCAGGACGTTGTGTTTAAGCCCGTCTACTAGCAAATAATCTTGAGCTTTTCCTTTTCCATTGATAAGAGTAACAGTTCCTTTTCCCTCAATTCTGATATATCCACTTCCAAAGGACACATTTCCTTCCTTTTTGCTCAATGGGACAAACTTCCTTTTGTCCCTTGTCATGTGTCTAGAGCACCCACTATCCACAAACCAATTATTTTCATTATTTTGAGCATATAGAGCTAGTCCACATTTATCCATGTTGGGATTCTCACTACTTGCTTTTCCTCTTTTGAGTGGGCAGTTTTGTTCATAGTGTCCATTATTGTAGCATAATGAGCAAATCAGATCAAATTTTGTCAAGGGATCAAATGAATTGAAGGTTTTGCTTTGTCCCTGCCTTTTGGGGCCATATGGTTTGATTATTTGATCCTTTAGCCTTGGTGTTTCACTCTTGCGAGCCATGCAATGTCTGGCTTGATGACCAAAGTTTTTACAATGAAAACAATGTCCAAGAAAGATAGTTTTGTACCTGTTGTAGTAGCCACGGTTTGAGTCAATTTCCTTCCTTGGAATCACTCTCGCTTCATACTTTGGATTTGAGATGGGCCTTTGATGGAATACTAGTTTGTATTTGCTGTAGTATCCATGATTCGAATCTACATTCATCTTTGGAGTTATTCTCTCTTCATTCTTTGGATCTAGGATAAGCCTTTGATGACATAATTTTTCTTCTTTTGGGTTGTTGGAAAGTGCATCGGCATAGCTTTCACACTGTTCTTAGTGCTTGATGATTCTCCTTTAAAACCTATTCTAGACTTGTCATGTTGAGGTTTTCGATTTTTTAGGATAGTCTCAAGTATTTGAGAGCTTTTCCAACCCTTTTTGACTTGCTCCAATTCCTTCCTTAGAGATACTATTTTGGCGTCACATTCTTCACAAGTCTCTTCTTTTTCTTTTATCTTTGTTTCCAAGAGATCTTCTCTTCTTCTTGTTTCCTCATTTTCTACCTTGAGAGAAATGATTTTATTCCATAATTTCTCATTTTCTTCAATGGAAATTATTAACAATTCATATACATTTCCTTCTAGCCCTGAGTCATCATCATTTGTGAATGCCATGAATAATGTTTCTTGGCTTTCATCATGGTCACTTTCCTCATCTGATTTCTTTTTGATGACTACAAATTCAACCTCATCATACTCATATTGCTTATAGAAGAAGTTTTTCTTATTGATCCCTTTCTTTTTGTATACCATTCTTTTAGAATTTTCTTCATCATCACTATCATGTTTATCAGGACATTTTACAGCATAATGACCTATTTTTCCACATTTGAAGCAGATAAGAGGGTACTTACCTTTTAGCTTAACTCCTTTCTTCAACTTTCGTACAAATTGTGCCAATTCTAATTCCACATCGGAGTCATCACTACAGTCATTCCTTTCTTTCCCCTTCTTTGATTTTGAATCCTTGAATGATTCATCTTTGGAAATTGGGCCACCTTTTCTCATCTCATAAGCAATAAGGATTCCATGGAGTTCATCCATCTTTAGAGTATCTAGATCCTTTGCTTCTTCTATGGCGCTTATTTTGGAGTCAAATCTATCTGGAAGAGATCTTAAGACCTTTTGAACAATGGTACTTTCTTCAATCATTTCGTCCAATCCTTTAAGAGAGTTAACCACTTCAGCTACTCAGAGAAAGTATGATGCAATATCTTCTTCATATTCCATTTTTAGACTTTCAAATTGCCTTCTATGAGTTTGAAGCTTTGCCTTCTTGACTTTTGAGTCCCCATCGTATAAGCCAATTAGGTTATCCCACATTTCTTTGGCAGAGTTACAATCCATGACTTTTGTAAACTTGGAATCAGTGATTCCACTAGTGATGGAGTTCAAGGCTTTTGCATTTGTAATGTAGGTTTTCCTCTCATCTTGATCTTTTGGAAGAGTGGGAGGAATTTGGTAGTCATTTAGAATGAAATTCCAGACTTCAGGTCCAAGGGACATTAAGTAGTAGGTCATTCTCCTTTTCCAGAAACCAAAATTAGTGCCATCGAACAGAGGAGGTCTTCATGATGCTTCGTGATTTCTCATCATGGCTATGAATCCTTCTTCAAGCTGTTAGGATAATATGATGAAGCCTACTCTGATACCAATTGTTGCAAATACTGAGAGGGGAGGTGAATCAGTGTTTCTTTTTAATTGTTCTTTTTATCACCAAAGCATATATATATATATATATATATATATATATATATATATATATATAATATATATATATATATATATATATATATATATATATATATATATATATATATATATATATATATATATTATATATATATATATATATATATAATATATATATGGAACACATAAATAGATAGTTGGAATAAATGCTTTTATTAACACAAATAGTGCAATGAAATAAATACAATATATAACTAGTTGCAATCAGTTGCCAAGCACCAACTTGGAATTTTGTGAGGCTCCAACCTCTAGAGCACCAACTATGTTTTGCCAAGGCAATAGTCCTGCACTTAGGAGCACCAACTCCCAAGGATTCCAATCCTTTCAGTTCTGAGGCTCCAACCCCGTGAGCTCCAACCTAAACCTGGTATAAACCGTTTTGTTGTAGTTCTCTGCTCCCAAGCTTGCTGAACTTATGCTTCACTCCTATTCTCCTACTTCTCCTGCCTCTTCTTCCTCTGCCTGAACTTCAACTTCCTCTCACTTTGATTATGCACACACACACACGCCTTTCCTTATTTTTCCTATTTTATGTATCCTTTATGCCTCTGACTGTTCATATGCTTTCCACTAGATCTTCAGCGTCCTCAATGCTCGCTTCATCTCCCTCTACACTGGCTTTTCATTTGGCTTCCCTCTTCTTCATTTGTTTGGCTTTTCGGTTTCCTCTATGTTGGCTTACCCTTCGGCTTCTTGGCTTCTCGGCCGCTATAGCTTCCTCTATCTCTTCATGCTCATCAACACTCCTGGGACACATTGATTTAATAGCGAGGACCAAATACACAGAGAAAAACTGTTGCATGTTAAAAATGTAACAAAGCCACCTTTTTCTAATGATAATAGGCATACACAAGACTTTATTGTTTAACAGACATGCCACATCCCAATCGCAATCGCAATCGGCTTTCGTTCAGGCCTCCTGAACTATCAGAACCGTTATCATAAGCCTTTTGGCCTAAAAACCCCGTGCAATACAATTACTCAAATACACGGGAAAATTATGAAAATATGACTGAAACTCTAAAGGGCGGACTTCAAATTTATTACGCTCGCACTAATACCTGCATTAGGTCCATAGTGTAATTGCAATCAGCGCTTTCAGGGTAGCAAGGCCTTAAGAACTTGCGATATGTCGGATGTTACATAACAATAGACCAAACTGCAATGTTGCATCAGGTCTGCAACATTCATCACAATCGGTGCTTGCAGGAGGATAGTCCTTTGGGTATTGTGATATGTGATTACTGATACGGCAGATGCGATATGATATTAAATCATATTTCAGTGTTTCAACGGGTCCACATGTATCGCAGTTATACAATATATATATATATATATATATATTAATATATATATATATATATATATATATATTTCAAATTTGCATGTTTTAATGTGCCAAGGCTTAGAGCCCAAAAATCTGAAATGAACTAAAAACATGCTTCAGAACACTTTTAGCAGATTTTATTGTTTATGCACCCAAACTTATATGTTTCATTGGGTCCGCACATATATGTCGTTGTTGGGGTTTGGGTTGATGGCACATAACCGAACCACCGATTATCATATCGCTAATATATATACACTTCTCCACTCTGATAGTGTATTCCATTATAACTAAGTCTTCCGCCTCCGATAGTGTATTTGCAATATAACTAAGTCTTCCGCCTCCGATAGTGTATTTGTAATATAACTAAGTCTTCCACCTCCGATAGTGTATTTGCAATATAACTAAGTCTTCTGCCTCTGATAGTGTATTTGCATGCATATACACTATATTGCTCCCCATAGTGTATTCTTTGGCATTCTTTGCCATACTTTGCTCCGACAGCTCCCAATAGCTCTGTTTGCTTCCTTTGATGGCGTTGTTTGCTTCCTCTAATGGCCCTGTTTTCTTCCTCCGATGGCTCTGTTTGCTTCCTTTGGTTCCTCAAATATTTCCATATTGACATCAATGACAATCTATGTCAACAATTAGCTTTGACTATGCCTCCAACCAGGATTTTGATGGCATATTTCTGTGCCTACTACTGTTGTACAGTGTCACTTGGTTATTTTCCTTTTTTCTCATTTTGGGATTGTGATATGCACAGCTAAATGCATTTTAGCGTGAATGCCTAGCTGTTTAATTTTTACACAGAATAATTAGAATGCATTCATAACAATTAAAATATGCACATAGCACAAAAAATGGTACAGAAGGAATCCCAACGTAAATGAAATGAAAGTTACAATGGCACTAATTTGTTAAGCTTCCAACTCGCTACCGAACTTTGGTGTTCCTCCCAAGCATAAAAAACATCATTCTTTTTCTTTCAACAATGGGTCATCCTAGAGCTCGGGCTTCGACTCCATAGGGTAATAGCTTAGCCAAATCCACATACACATCTGGTACCATTAATCGATTAAGTTGCCAAACCCTAACAACCTCTAACCTATAAACTCACACCCCCAATCAACTAGCACCCAAGAATGCACACCCTTCTCTGCAATTGTGATCCCTCTAAATTCACTTAAATTGACTTTGGGTAAATTCAACCACTCTTTTTAATGACAATGGAATCATATCAACCCCTTTCATATTCCCCTGGAGTCTTGGGGCCCCATACTCTATTCGTCGAATTCAGTCTACAGTCGTTATGTGTTTATTTATATACATATATCCAAACACATTTTCAACATGAGGCTTTTTAACCTCATAGCATATAAAATCATATACACATGTGCACATTGTCCCCAAACATATACACACATGCATACCACCCCAAAAACCAAGTCTTGTCTCACCAACCTAATTAATATGCTCTAGCTGACTGGCCAAATTTTCGCACGTAGGGTTCAAATACAGGTGTCACATTTTATAATGTTGTCGACGCAAGGGTGGATAGTGCAAGAACATTTTACAATAAAAACCTAGAGAAAATATGATATTCTAGGGTTTTATGTCCTTGGGTGAGAAGGAGCTAGGATTTGTGGAAAAAAATCCTTATTGAATACCTGGAGCACTATGCTTGTGGAAATTGTTTGGTTTAAGCTTTGAAAATATCCTAGAGAACTTGTATGATGTAAGTAGTTAATCAAGGGTGGACTTGTTATTAATGCTAGTTTATTGTTCACCCTTTGAAGTGGCTACAAGTTACTTGTTTCTATGCCTTGCTCGGCCATTTTTGCTACTTATGTTTTGTTGTTAATGGTGGATTCCCTAACTAGGGTTTGGAAGCATTTGGATGTATTATGTTGTATATTAGTTTAGTTTTCGAAAGGACACACTCCAGTTTTCTATTGTTAGCCTCCATTTCCCTACTCTATATAAAGTGTGGACAATGCATTTAATTAGTTTAATTAGTAGATGATTGGACGATTGGATTCTTTAATTAAACTACAAGGATCCCTGCTATGCAAAGTGTTTGACATTTGGAACCCATGCTTGGAGATCACAACACTTGAGGAATGATCTCTTGACATGTGTACACCTTGGAGAGTGAGCGCTTGACTATTTATCTTGTATATTGAAATGGCCCTTGGATGTCATTCATTAGACACCCTTTGTTTAAGGATATGGACCACATTATTGTTAGTGGGCACCCACTAATAATAATGTGGTCCATAGCCTTAAACAAAGGGTGTCTAATGAATGGCATTCAAGGGTCATTGCATCCAAAACATTCCCCTTTAAAATTATTTTCAGGAACTAAATGTGGAATTTTGGCCTAAAGGATATTTGAAAAAGTAAATATTATATCCCATTGGAGCATATGTGTTGAGTAAGAGCATTCATGCACTATATGTTCAGCTTGGACAACAAGAATCCTCATCATGTGAATTGTCTAACACTTCAACCCAATTTATGTAGACAACATTACTAGAGGATTTATCTCTTTACATGTGTACAACTTGGAAAGTGAACGCTTGAATTGGATACCTTATCTTGTAGATTAGGCACATGATTCAAGATATTAAGAAAAATTCAGAAAATTTGGGAAAATTTTCGATTGTTTTACTCCTCTAATAAAATATACTTGTAACGAAGTATTGTAACTGTATTTAGACATCGTACCTCCACTATGCAACCCTGCTTCATTAAAAGATAACTTCTTGTCCTAATTCAGGTTTCCTAGTTCATATTGGACACGAACTAGCTTGCATGACTTTCCCTAAACACCTAGCACGAATCTTAGTGCCAACTTAGGCCCTAGATTATTCACATGGGTCATTGGATCACTATGATTGAAGAACTTGTATCATGTAAGCTTAGAGAATCTCCTAGAGCACTTGGATGATATAAATGAGAAATTAATGGTGAACATTTTGGTATTCGTGCTAGTTTGGTGTGCACCCTTTGAAGTGGGAACAAGTAGCTTAGTGTGATGCCTTGCTAGACCATGTTTTATATTTATGGTTTGTTGTTGATGGTGGATACCCTAGCTAGGGTTTGGAAGCATTCCAAGTGTCCTAGTTTGTGTCAAAATTAATGGACATGTTCTACCAACTTTTAATAAGCTAGTTGGTATGTACTTGTAACTTCATTTGTTGTATAATGAAGTACCTTGATGTCCATACATATTATACTTGTAGATCTAATTTTTGGAATATATTACCATGGAAATTAAGTAGTTTATAATGCTAGGCATAAATGCTAATTTAATATAATACTGAGTAGAATTTTTTGAGTAATATCATTGGAGGATTGGATGCTTGAATTAGACAACAAGGATCCTTGAATTTGTGAGAAGTGATTCACATTTGGAACCTATGCTTGGAGCGTGCAACACTTGAGGATTGATATCTTGGCATGTTTACACCATGGAAAGTGACAGCTTCACTCTTTATCTAGTATACTGGAATGGCCCTTGGATGTCATTCATTAGACACCCTTAGTTTAAGGCTATGGGCCATATTAGTTTTAGTGGGTGCCCGGTAAAACTAATGTGGTCCATAGCCTTAAACAAAGGGTGTCTAATGAATGACATCCAAGGTTCATTGTAGTCATACATCAATCTTAGCCAACATCTCTCCAAAAGGTAATAAGGTGGCAACAACTAGCATATCTCCATTAGGATCATATGTTAGGTAGAGTAGCCAACTGAACAACATCCACCTTAACATTTCCTTGGCAACAAAAATAACAAATCACCAACACATCCAGAACATTCCCCTTTAAGATTAACTTGGGGAATCAAATATGGAATTTTGGCATAAAACATATTTGACCAAGTAAATATTATATACCATTGGAGCATATATGTTCAATAAGATCATTGTTGTACTATAAGTTCATGTCGGACAACAAGAATCCTCATCTTGTAGAGTGTATAACATTTCAAGCCCACGAATATAGAGTACGTCACTAGAGGATTTATCTCTTGACATGTGTACAACTTGTAAAGTGATCACTTAAATTGGATACCTTATATTGTAGATTAGGTATATGACTCAAGAAATTAATGAAAGTTTAGAAAAATTGGCAAAAATTTCGATTGTCTTACTCCACTGCACCGATGAAATCTACTAGTAATGAAGTTCTACAACTGTATTTAGACATATGGACCTCCCTTTTGTACCTTTTCTTCATTCAAAGAAAACTTTTGTACTAATTCAGGTTTCCTAGTTCACATTGGACATGAACTAGCTTGCATGAATTCCCCTAAACACTTGGCAAATATGCAATATTTCTTTTTTCCATGTCGAACCCCACTTAGGTCCCATTATTCACATGACTCCTTCCAAGTGGTAGAGATTGAGTGGACACAACAACATGTAGTTTCCACTTCCCACTTTTCACTACCACCATGAATTTTCCCCCTTCCATATCCATGGGTTGATCTTGAGGTAGATCAATGGCCTAGATTCCCATTAGACTAAAGCATGCACAGGTGTTTATGACAACCGACCCCCCAAAGAATTTAATGACTAGGACTTGTCCGATTTGATGGCCTAGATATATATCGTATCGGAACAAGGATGTAAGTTTACATGATGACATCTACTTGAGAGATATGATAGTTGTGATTTTCACTGATCCAACGACCCAAATCTTGAATCGCATTGAAACATATGCGAGGGTTTACAAAAAGGTTCACACACAATAGATCTAATGGTTGTACTCTCCATTCATCAATGGCGCATAATCCACATTGTGCTCCAACTTGCATAGGGAATACAATAGACTTGGAACCTAGATAGATCTGACATCTCCAATCAAGCGAGATCGATGGCCCACATTGCACATATGACTCCAACTTACACAGGATGTAAAATAGACTTGCACCTACAATAGATTGAATCGATACAATCAAGCGAGATTAACGACCCAGATCACCCATCAAAATCTAACTTGCATGAGGGATAAAAAAAACTTGCTTCCCCAATAGTTCTAATTGCTATGATCAAGCGAGATCAATGACCTAGTTCTCCCATCAAACTCTAATTTGTGCAGGGGATAAAATATACTTACACCCCCAATAGATCTAAGGGATATAATCAAGCGAGATCAATGGCTAGCGTCATAAATTATTTTCCAACTTGCTTGCTATTTATCAGTGCAAAGGGTTTCTGATGGATCCAAAGCATCCCATTATCTATTATGAAATTCCAAGGTGCACATGGTGTGTTGAAAGGCACAGTATTTTAGTGCATTACATCCACCCAATGGTGCCTATTGTCACGTATAATGTCTATGCACTGCGACAACGCTCAGATTGGGGGTTGTCACTCTGATCCCCGATCTCTCCGTTTAAACCATCTCCCTAGGCTAAGGGGAATAGACCCTATGGGACAAAGGAAGACCAACTGGGAATCAACTGGCTTGGGAGACACCGCAGAGGAAACAAGCACTTGATCGATATTTAAAATTTGATTGAATCTTTAAATGTTTAAGACTAGTTCCTTTGCTAGATGAAGTGAAAACTGAGTAATTAGCTTGCTGCTTCTTAGGAAATAGAAATATGCACAAATCCTTTGACAATTGCTTGAAAATATTTACTGAAATGTCTAGCATATGATAAGCATTAAAAAAATCAATCAATAATTAATTTCACCAGATGTAAGATATTCAAAAGATGCACAGAGCTCTAGCAATTAAATTTCAAAGGATCAAAATTCATTACTCAACCATGAAATTCAAATGATAACCAGTTCATAAAATGATTCATCACTTTCAGATAGCTAATCTTTAGATAAAATTTAAGTGCATTTAAATATATAAAAATTCAAAAATTTTAGCCTTAGCGAAAAATATGTTGGAAATAATACTGGGGGGGTGAATCAGTATTACCAAACTCTTTTCAATTTATACAAATATTTGTAGATGAAACTTGTGTTTACCTTCCAAACTTATAATTTAATATATTCTTCAGATGTGGATCATTAGAACTATTGTAAACAGGAACAAAATTAGAGCAACAATCACACCAAAGGACACAAAATATAAGATGGAAAGCCAATGTGGGTGAAAACCACCTGCTGCAATATGTCTCTATCTTCTTTCAATTAGAAACTTATTTTTACAATGATTTTGTACTGGTGCAGTCTTATACCAGCACGCAGGCTTCAACCTGCAGAAGGCTAAAACCTTCTCTTTTCTTCCAAGGACCTCGTTTCATAAATTTTGAAACTGGATCCATGAATATCAATCAAACATCAAATAGATCTGAAATCACCCAACTTCCTTGTACAAAATACTAAAACAATAAATTCTCAATACATAGCAACCATACACAAATTTAGAACCCTGAACTCAGCAGTAATAAGCAAAGGAAGCTAAAAATATTTCAAGAAAAAAGTCCGCAACTTCACCAATAGAAACCTGCGGATATCCACACTTCTGCTGTGTCGAGCCTGCACACTTCCGCACCTTCTCTGTCTCCTGTTCTGCGCACCTCCACACCTGTTGTGTCTTATGTTCTACGTACCTCCGCTCTGTGCTGTCAACTGGACTGCGCACCTCCACACCTGATCTGTCTTCTGGCCTGTGCACCTCCGCACCTGCGTCGTATCTCACCTACGGACCTCCAGGTATAGACACTTTATTAGTCCTCAACTATACCCCAGACTATCAAATTCACAGATCTGATCATGCACCAAAGAGATCTCGACCCATCAGTAGATCTGCCTTATAATGCTCAGGTTTCTCCTTGATTCATATCCAACTATTATCGCAAACTGATTTCCAGAATTTCAGTCTTGCTCTTAAGATATTCAACCCACACGAGTGAATAGGACAAATGATGTCCTTCCCTTTTTATAGTCTAGGCCTTTCTCAAACCATGGACCAAAACCATAGAGATCCAATACTAGGGATCCAAAACCGGGGTTCAATACTTTAGGTGCAAAAACCACGGACCAAACCATAGGTTCAAAAGTGTTGGACTAAATACCATGGATCACCCATAAGATTTCGTGCGCTTTTCTCTACATGAAAGTTCTTGTACAGGGGTCCGCACCCTTTGAACAGTATACCTACGAATATGACCGCATCTTTTGTTTTGCGCATCTGCGGAACCTGCTGATGACCGCATCTTTGTGAATAGAAACCTGTGAACCTGTCATTTTCTACCATTCTGAACTTGTTATCTGCTACTTGATTGAGTTTCCATCAAGGACAACACTTATGTCATTGAGTCAAACCTATGTCATAATGCCAAAAATATCCCCCTTTGGACTTGATGGCAACCCAAAGTCACTCAAGATATTTCCTCCCCCTTTGACATCAAGGTCAATGGGTTATGCTCCCCCTGAATGCATGCTGAAATCTTGTGTGATCCAAGCTCCCCCTGACATATAGGCAAGATCTGCAAGAAGATGTTCTACAAAAATTGTGACTTTACACATCATAACACACCTTCCTATTATCAAAGACTCACACATACAACTCCCAACCAAGAGGGGATACATGATATAATAAGAACATTACATTATCCATCCCAGGTATAGTGGGGCAACCAAGATAGGTCGTTACATGACCTTAACAAAAGAAATATAAGACATAAAGACAAAACATCAGCAGCATCTTCAGATTAGACTCCATGTTCTCCTTCTGAACTTGCTCCTCTTGAAATCAAAATAACTGAAGAATTGAACCAAGATCTTCTATGACAATGCAAACAATGCATTATTAGAAGAATATATGCTCCCCCTGAACCTGTGCCAGATGGTCTCTGACAAACCTGTATCATCATAAACCAATGTATGTATGCATATACCCCATATGAAACTCGCGTACAACAATCTCTTAAACAGACAAGATTCAACAACAGGATGATGCATCAACAACCCCCAGCTTTTGTCTGAGGTATTCAAAGGTCTCCCTGGGTAGTGGTTTGGTGAGGATATCAGCAACTTGTTCCTTAGAGGGAACATACTCCAATTTGACCTTTTGATCAAGCACTTGTTCTCGAAGAAAATGATACTTGATCGGTATGTGCTTAGTCTTTGAATGCATGACAGGATTCTTTGAAATACTGATTGCACTTGTATTATCACAAAAAATGGAGATAGGTGGAGTACAAGTGATTTGAAGATCTTGCAATGTTTGCATCATCCAAAGGAGTTGTGTGCAGTAAGATGCAACAACTACATATTCTGCTTCAGCTGTAGATAATGCAATAGAGCTTTGTTTCTTGCCTGAACCATGATACAACTAGGACCCATGAAGAATGCACCACCACTAGTGCTTTTCCTGTCATCCACGCTTCCTTCCCAATCTGCATCTGTGTATGCATGAAGTGTGAGATTTGTACCTCTAGGATACCATAAGCCATAGTTTTGAGTTCCTTGAAGATACTTGAAAATTCTATTAACTGCCTGAAGATGAGTTTCCTTTGGATTTGCCTGAAACCTTCCAACTATTCCTACTGCATGCGTAATATCTGGTTGGGTACCTGTTAGATAAAGCAGACTACCAATCATGGATCTATAGGTTGGCTGATGTATTGCTTCCAATTCATCATTTGGCTAAGGCTGCAACCTGTCACCATAGGGGTACATACTGGTTTTGAATCCTCCATCCCATATTTCTTCAAGATCTTCTTGAGATATTTGGTTTGAGATAGAAAAATGTCATCTTTGTTTTGTTGGACTTGTAGACCAAGAAAGTATGTGAGCTCACCAAGCATGGACATTTCAAACTCTTTCTGCATCACTAAGGAAAAATTTTGACTCATGTCTTCTTCATTGCTACCAAAGATGATATCATCAACATACACAACAAGTATTAGCAACTTATTATTGTCAATTTTTATATACAGATTGTTATCAATTAATCCTTTTATAAAACCTTGTTGATGGAGGCACTTATCCAACCGATAATACCATGCCCTTGGAGCCTGTTTAAGGCCATAGAGAGCCTTTTTGAGTTTGCATACAAGATTTGGATCATTTCCAAGGATAAACCCATCTGGTTTCTCAATGTACACTTCTTCATTCAAGTCTCCATTCAGAAATGCAGATTTTACATCCATCTGAAATACTTTGAACTTCTGAAAGCTAGAGAGAGCAAGGAACATTCTTATAGCCTCGAGTCTGGAAACTGGAGCAAAAGTTTCTTCAAAGTCTATGCCCTCTTGTTGTGCATATCCCTTACAAACAAGTCTTGCCTTGTTTCTAACCACATCCCCATTTTCATTCAGCTTATTTTTGAAAATCCACTTTTTCCCTATGACATTCTTGTCTTTTGGTCTAGGAACCAACTCCCAAGTGTTATTCTTTTCAATCTACTCAAGTTCTTCCTCCATGGCCTTGACCCAGCATTCATCTTTGCAAGCCTCTCTTACATTTTGCGGTTCAGTGGAGGAGAGTAGTGCTAGATAGCTTGAAGCTTTTAAAATGGTTCCTCTTGTTTGCACACCTGCCTCTTTCTGCCCCAAAATTTGAGATTTTGGATGATTCTTTTGAACATATCTGGATGGAGTCTTTTCTTCTACCCTTATCTGTTCTTCTGATGTCTTATGGGTTTCTTCTTCGTCATGAATCTGATTTGATGTTGACGGATAATCTTCTTCGAGATATTCAGAGTTTATCTGCCTAGGAGGGTTTCCTTCTTCATCAACCACTACATCAATGCTTTCAAAAATTTTACCAAGTCTTTTGTTATAACATTTGTAAGCTTTGTTGTGGGGAGAGTAGCCAAGTAGAATGCCTTCATCTGCTCTAGGTTCAAACTTGCCAAGATTTTCATCAGTCCTTTTAATGTTGCATTTGCTTCCAAATATTTTTAAGTATTTAACCATGGGAGTCTTACCATACCAAAGTCCATGAGGAGTCCGAGTGTTGTTTACCCGGGCATTTGTCTTGTTGAGAATAGTAACAGCGGCAAATGCGGCTTCACCCCAGAAGGTTGCGGAAGTTCCAAACTCATCAAGCATAGCATGGGCCATTTGTTGAAGCATTCTGTTCATCCTTTCCACTACTCCATTTTGCTGAGGAGTCCTTGCAGTAGAGAATTCCCTTCTGATTCCATGTTCTTCACAGAAATCAAAAAATTCATCTGAGGTAAATTCCCCTCCTTGATCAGATCTGAGGCATTTGATTCTATGATCTGATTGGTTTTCAACCAAAGCTTTAAATGACTTGAAATTTTCGAAAGCTTCATCTTTATACTTCATGAGTCCTATCCAACACATCCTTGAAAAATCGTCAATTAACAATATGAAATACTCTTCTCGTCGAGGTGACCTCTTCCTAGTTCTACCACATATATCAATGTGGACAAGTTCAAGTGGCCTGCTAGTTGATCCTTCCTTCTCAGGGAAATTAGTTCTGGTTTGCTTACCAAATTGACAAGATTTTCATATTGTATTATCTGGAATTTTGATGTCAGGAAGATCACGAACTGCCTGATATTTGCATGCTTTCCTGATCTGAGAGAAGCTAAGATTCCCCAGCCTTTTGTGCCATAGCCAGTGTTCATCATTCTTGCTTAAGTAGCATTGTTGATGTTCTCCATTTAGTACATATAAGTTATTTGGAGTTTTTATGCCTTTGATCATTGTTTTTCCTATATCAAGCTCACAAACAATACATCCATTTGATTGAAATATTACCTTAGTTCCTTGATCACACATCTGCATAACACTTAATAGATTATGTTTTAATCCATCAACATACATCACATTTCCATCTTTGACCTTTTCTTTCAAATGAACAGAGCCTTTACCTTTTATGAATGCTAGGGTGTCATATCTAAATGAGACCTTCTTTTCCTTTTCTAAGGCACTATATGATTGAAATTTTTCTTTATCTCCTGTCATATGTTTTGAGCATCCACTGTCGATGTACCATTGATTTTCTTGTCCTTCCGCATATAAGGCTATCCCGCATCTTTTCGGATGTGTTTCTTTCTTTTTCCATGTTTTGTAACTTAATGCAACTTTCTCCTTCTGAGTTGTTTGCCGAAACTTACTTCTGCATTCAGAATCTTCATGACTAAAGTTGTTACAGATAGAACATTCTATTTCATTTTCAAGAGCAGAGAAGTTGTTGTAGGTTCTTTTCATGATTCCTTTCATACTCCTTTTTTTTTGAACTTCCCTAGTCATGATGGTCTTGTAGGCAACACATTGAGCAGCTTTGTGACCAAAATGATGACAAGAGAAACATTTACCATTGAATAAATTCTTGTGACTATCAAATCTACCAGCCATATGATTGCAATTTCCATCCATTCTTGAGCTAAATTGAGAACGATTTACCTATGATTGGTTGAGGCTTTTGTTCATCCCTGAAGTAGATTGCCCCTGATTTACTTGATAATCTTTGATCATTCTTGAAGCAAATTGTCCCTGATTTACCTGGTGATTATGCTTTTGTTGTCGATTGTTAACTGGTTCATTTTTCTTTGCTGCATCAAGATAACTTTTGGAGGTGGATGGCTTCTGTGCTTGCTTCTAAGCTTAAGATGCTTCTTCGAAATATCCAAGACCTGTCTTGATTAGAGGAGAACACTGCACTTTGATAATCTCATCTAAAGTTTCAGGTCCTGTAGCAAATCTGAGATTAAGGGCTTTTGTTTTTTCAATTTCTTTTCTAAGTCCCACAATTTCACATTCTAACTCTTCATTGTGTTTATCTTTTTCAGCGATTTGGAATGCTAGAGTATCTATAATCATATTCTTTTCTTCTAAACAAACTTTAAGTTTAGAAATTTCTTCATAAAGACCTTCTTCATTTATAACATCCAAGAAATCATCATCTTCAAAAGCCATCAAAAGTCTATTATCATTACCTTATTCATCTTCATCACTATTTGACAATGAATCACTGTCTTCATGCATGTAATAGCTCTTCTTATTCTGTCTTTTGTTCCATCTAACAAGTTCCTTACCTTTGTCTAGTTTATATTTATGTGGACATTTTCCAGCATAATGACCAATCCTTCCACAAGCAAAGCATTTGAAAGGAAACTTACCTCTGAATCTTCCAGTTCCCTGGTGAAGGTTCTTGACAAAATTTGATTCTTCCTCTTCTTCTGACATATGTCCTGGCTCATAGTAATCTTCCTTTCCTGAAGCTTTGAATGCAGCTTCTCTTCTGTCTGATGGTCCTCCTTTTCTCATTTCGTAAGCAATTAGAATTCCGTGTAATTGTGACATGGTAAGATTCTTTAGATTCTCCTTTTCTTCTATGGCATAAACTTTTGAATCAAAATTAGGAGACAAAGATCTTAGAACTTTCTCAACCACAACAACTTTTTTTATTTCTTCACCCAAGTTTTTCATACAATTTACGATCTCATCTATACGTAGGAAATAGCTAGCCACACTTTCATCATTATGCATTCTGAGACTTTCATATTGAATTCTAAGAGTTTGTAATTTTTCTCGTTTTACCTGCTCATCTCCTTTAGAGCTTAGAACGATCTTGTCCCATATTTATTTTTCACTTTTGAGCTGCATAACCTTGACGAATTTTGATTGAGATAGACTTCCTAATAGAGTATTGACCGCTTTTGCATTTGTTTCATACTGCTTCTTACCAGCTGTGTCTGTAGGAGTTCTTGATGGAAATGTGTATCCTGTTTCCACAATATCCCATACTTTTGTACCAAGAGATTGAAGATAGGCAGTGATTCTTACCTTCCAATAGACGAAGTTGCTCCCATCAAAAATCAATGGCCTGATAGATGCTTCCATTTCGTAGTTGCTCATGATGATAGATCTTCCTTCAAGTGATCAAGCTTTTCTTGAAGGACCTGCTCTCATACCAATTGTTGGAAATAATACTGAGAGGGGGGGTGAATCAGTATTATCAAACTCTTTTCAATTTATACAAATATTTGCAGATGAAACTTGTGTTTACCTTCCAAACTTATAATTTAATATATTCTTCAAATGTGGATCATTAGAACTATTGTAAACAGGAACAAAAATAGAGCAACAGTCACACCAAAGGACACAAGATATAAGGTGGAAACCCAATGTGGGTGAAAACCACTTGATGCAATATGTCTCTATCTTCTTTCAATTAGAAACTTATTTTTACAATGATTTTGTACTGGTGCAGTCCTATACCAGCACGCAGGCTTCAACCTGCAGAAGGCTACAACCTTCTCTTTTCTTCCAAAGACCTCGTTTCATAAATTTTCAAACTGGATCCATGAATATCAATTAAACATCAAGTAGATCTGAAATCACCCAACTTCCTTGTACAAAATACTAAATCAATAACTTCTCAATACACAACAACCATACAAAAATTCAGAACCATGAACTCAACAGTAAAAAGCAAAGGCAGCTAAAAATATTTCAAGAAAAAAGTCTGCAACTTCACCAATAGAAACCTGCGGATATCCACACTTCTGTTGTGTCAAGCATGTGCACTTCCACACCTTCTCTATCTTCTATTCTGCACACCTCCGCACTTGCTGTGTCTTATGTTCTGCGCACCTCCGCTTTGTGCTGTCAACTAGACTACACACCTCTGCTCTGCGCTGTCAACTGGACTGCGCACCTCCACACTTGATCTGTCTTCTGGCCTGTACACCTCCGCACCTGCGTCGTATCTCGCCTGTGGACCTCCGGGTATAGACACTTTATCAGTCCTCAACTATACCCCAGATTGTCATATTCACAGATTTGAACATGTGCCAAAGAGATGTCGACCCATCAGTAGATTTGCCTTATAATGCTCAGGTTTCTCCTTGATTCAGATCCAGCTATTACTCGCAAACCAATTTCCAGAATTTCAGATCTTGCTCTTAAGATATTCAACACACACGAGTGAATAGGCCAAATGATCTCCTTCCCTTTTTATAGTCTAGGCCTTTCTCAAACCATGGACCAAAACCATAGAGATCCAATACTAGGGATCCAAAACTGGGGTTCAATACTTTAGGTGCAAAAACCACGGACCAAACCATAGGTTCAAAAGCGTCGGACTAAATACCATGGATCACTCGTAAGATTTCGTGTGTTTTTCTCTACATGAAAGTGTGTGTACAGGGGTCCCCACCTTTTGAATGGTATACCTGCGAATATGACCGCATCTTTTGTTCTGCGCGTCTGCAGAACCTGCCGATGACCACATATTTGTGAACAGGAACCTGCAAACCTGTCATTTTCTACCATTCTGAACTTGTGATCTACTACTTGATTGAGTTGCCATCAAGGACAACACTTATGTCACTGAGTCAAACCTGCATCATAATGCCAACAAAAGATACACCAAAATTGTAAATGTGACAATTCCCTAAGTAAATATGCTAATACTAAATGTGGAAAAATAAAAAAAAATAAAAAATTATGGTTTTTTTTTTTCAAGTTCTAAATTCAAAATTTAAATAAAACAAAACTGAAATGAAACAAATCTAAAACTAAAACAAAATTTTAATTCTAAAACTAAAACTAATCTATATAAATATATACGTTACCCTAACTTGCATATATGCATAAACCATAAAATCAAACCGCAACATACATAAAATCGAAATCAAAATTTATTTGCGCGATTAGTGTGTGCAGGCTTGGGAAAATTGACACAAGGAGCCACGGGTTTTAATTTTTGTTTGCAGGTGCGTGGAATGTGGAGGGGCTCGACGAATGGAGGATGCAGGCAGAGAGATAGCTGACAAGGGCAGTGTTGAAGGCTGCAGAGAATCGTAGCAGCATGAGATGAAGTGAAAGGCAGTGAGTAAATCTGCTAACAAAATGACTATGCAGGTTTGGATGACAGCTCGAGCAAGGGGATGGTGTGGTATTGGCAGTAGCTCGATGAGAAAAAAAGAAACGTGTGTGCAGGTGTGGATGTACGTGGAGGAGAGAAAGATGCTGGTAGAGATACAAGGCTAGACGCGCAAGGGAGGAGGGAACACACAGGGATAATGTTGGTAGTGTGAGATGGCTAGATCAACAGAGGAGGGAGAGGAATGCTGGAGAGCGATGCAGATCAAAAGTGGAGTAGCTCACGTGGAGGAGGTAGCACGCTGAAGGGAATGCTGGCAAAGGGATATGCAAAGAGAGAAATGAATGAGAAAGCATAGAAGAGTAATCCGAAGATACGTGGGAGAACGAAGCTGGCCGAAAATATGTTTGGAGGCAGTGGGCAGCAGATGATGACAAGACGTGGGGGGTTGTATGGTTGCATAGGGATGAGCTACAAAGTTATGCAGGTAGCGTGGCTTGGCAGATTGCCGAGAAGAGGGTTTGGCAGCAATCTTAGAAAATTTCGAAAAGTTTTCCTACAAAAATGAGACCCCGAGCAATAGAACCGTACACCTACAAAAACTAGTTCTAGGGCCAGATCTTACTCTCCAGGGCCTAGATCTGGCTTCAATATTGAGGCTCACCTTTAGATCTACAACATGTAATGACGAAAACAAATACCCAGAAACAAATATGCAAAAAACAAAACTAAAAACCCCAAAAACCAGCTAAATAATTACAGTATTCACAGTTTGAAAGCTCTAAATAGCCAGATTTGTCAGTATGCCACATAAATATTTTCAAAATTTTAAATTTAATATGAAGTGCTCCAAAAAAACCTTCATGCATTCACAAGGAAAATTCTAATGATAAGCCTGGGATCAAAACCAGCTGGGCTCTTCAAAAAATGCTTTTTCGGGAGTTGGATGGTTCAGCCGAGAACTTCCCCAAACACTCGATGATCTTGAAATCAAGATTTTCCTGCACAACTTAATTTAACCATTAACATAGAGGGAGAAAACGACAATAAAATTTAGATCTAATGGAAATACCGGCCATGATATTCAAAATTTAATCTACCATTCAAACCCTAGTGACCAAACAAGATACTTGTGTTTAAAATCTCTCTTCATAAAGCTATCATCAATGGCTGAAATTAAATTTATGCATGAAAATAAAACATCTTACAGCATTTCCACGAAGAGTAATACCAACAAAATTCAACCCCAAATTCTTTCTTTATTGCACATGATAAACGATTACAAGAGAGCTTTCCTTAGCACACGACTCAAAGATCGAATGGGCTCAAATGAAAACTGACCTTCTATTTAAAGAAAAATTTCCCAACGGCTAGTTTGAGTGATCCTTGTCAAAGCAATCTCAACCGTTGTTGAGGATAAAAAAATCTTTTAATCTCATCCGTCGAAATGAAAATAATGAGGAAATTCGAAATTGTCATTTAAATGCATTTTAATTAATTCAAAAATTTAATTTTTGAATTAATTTCCACAAAATTTTGACTTTGACTTAACCCTAGGGACCAAGGGCATAAAATTTAGCAAAATAATCATTTAACCTTAGTCCCTGGACCTTTTAAAATTTAGTTTTTAAAGGACCATCGAATTTAGCCTTTGGAAAATTTAAAAAAAATACCTAGACTTAGGACTTATGACTTATGAGGGGATCAAACATTTTCCTAACCCTCAAGACATTTTACATCGTGATTTTTACATTTTTACATCTCAAGGGGGGAAATCCATTTGACATAGACCCTCATAGACTACCCAGTTCTGCGACACAAATATAATCTAGCAGATCAAGCAATTTGTAATTAGGATTATTCCAAATCACTTTTACATAGACTCGATCTAGCACACTAGGACTTCCCTAACATTCTAATGATAAAATCCATTCCGACTTTGGGTTAGGCTAAAGGAAAACTCTGCCGACCATGGGTTGGTGAGAAAAAAAACCTTCTAGAACGTAGATCATCACTAGAAGATTAGGTTTACCTAGGCAATTACATACATGACATAGATCTGCTAAGATTATTTACAATTTACACATGCAGACTGGGTTTACAACATAACATGATTAGGATGATGATGATAGTCGAATGGCATGGACACGTTGATCAAGCGCTACCCTTTTGTGAAAAAAGCGGGTGTACTGATATGGGTAGTTGACACGTAGTGGTCAACAATGCCCATTCACACCAAATCCTGCCACCTGCCTCCTCATATACTAACTCAATCCCCACCAAGAACTATAACATGGCACTGCCGCCTCATTGTTGATGTTATCATATATTTATTTTTAAATTTTCTATCAATAATACCTTTTTTGTAGAATTGAGGCTTCTATGATCCATCATAGTTATAAAAAGAATTTCGGCGTAAATCACATAAAGAAAGACCTTTGCCGACGCGTTTCAAACCAACTAGTGTGGTTCATCGTCAAGACAAGTTGAAGAGACAGATCTAGTCTAGCGTGTTAAATAGTTCGATCAGAGATTCCAACAGCTAAAACCAATTAATGTCTAATTTTGACCCAAGGACCCTGTTAAATTATTATTGTCCTTATTGTTATTATTATTTATTTATGTGATTTACGCCGAAATTCTTCTTATAAATACCTTTTTTGTCTATGCAAATTTTAGTGTTTACGTTACTATAATTTGTCTGATGTCCCACAAATTCTGTGCTGGCAATCACAATTTGATCCTTTAGATATTTCATTCTCTTTGACCTCATCTTGAATTGAAAATTTTGTCCACCTCCAATTATTGCGCATTATGTCAAACAATTCATAAACAACCTGTCACTTTTCCTTAAACGATTTTTCACACCCAAATGGACTGATTTTTGTAATTTATAGCTCTAATACCACCTGTAATGTCTGTAGGCACACCGTGGACTTTACATGTGACCTTATGTAACTGATGTATACATGTTTTTCCCCCTTATTTATTAGCTTCGGCTATGCCTCCAACCAACATTTTGATGGCATATTTTTTCCCTATTATTGTTGAATAGTGTCCTTATTTTTGTCCCTATTTTTGTAGGGTTCAAATAGAGGTGTTACATTTTATAATGTTGTCGATGCAAGGGTGGATAGTGCTAGAGCGTTTTATAGTAAAAACCAAGAGAACACATGATGTGCAAGGGTTTGATGTGCTTAGGTGAGAAGGAGCTAGGATTTGTGGCAAAAAATCCTTATTGAATACCTAGAGCACTATTCTTGTAGAAATTGTTTGGTTTAAGTTTAACGAACCAATATTAGAGTCTTTATAATCGTGTTGATGAAAAGTTGGAAGGTGATAGGGTTTGTGACAAGAAAATCCTAGAGAACACATGAGGAACTACGATATGTGGCAAAGAGACCCCATCAAAGACTTAGATCACTATGCTTGGAGAGCTTGTATCATGCAAGCTTACAAAATATCCTAAAGGAATTGGATGATATAAGTGAGAAATTAATGGTGGGCTTGGTGGTATTTTGTTGTAGCAGCCACAACCACCCTCCAAAATTTTTCCTTAGGTTGTTTTGGAGCCTCCTTACCAACCTTACACAACACTTTGTCTTGCTTTGTCAAGTACTCAAGCTTCAAGTGTTTTCCTCGTACAAAGGAAACCTATCGATCATAATTGATCCATTCCCATCAAAGGCTACTCACCTGGACTTAGTCCAGCTACAAGCTAAGCAACTTTCCCTTGAAAATTGCGCATTTCTAGAGGGAAACCAACCTTCCCTCCAAAAATTGCACAATCCTCTCTAGCAGCTTGCTGGTCTCCAAGATTGCGCAATCCTGCCAACCAGCATTCCCAGCAAGATTTGCGCAAATTTCCCGAGCAGGGTTGTCCAGCCCAAGATTTGCATAAATCTGGGTAGAAATGAGTTTCTCTACCCATAAATTGCACAAACCTCTTGGGCAGTGATCCCAGCTCTCAGCCAGGAATGCACATTTTTCCCAAGAAGTTGAGCAACTGCATGCATGAGCAGTCTAGTTGACCAGTTCCACCCGGGACCGAGGAAACTTAACTTGCATGCATGCATGACTTGCTCTTCCTATAATAGTAAGAGACAACATGCAAAAGGCATCCCATGATTCGAGGAGCTATTTTTAGTAGCTGGGGGTTACATGCAAAGCTGTTTTAAAAGTTTCACGCCATGTATCGCTTTTTCCTAGATTTGTGGCATGCTCGTCATAAGACCAAACTTATTTATTTGACACATCAAAGCTCATTCATTCATATCAATCTTCGACCTCTGACATCCCACAGCACATCTAGTACTCTTCAACACATCCGACTCAGGTCTTCATGGGTAAGTGGCCTCAACTTGTCTTTTTCAGCATTTATGTCGCTTTTTGTGTTTTCGCTTGTGTGAGTGTTGTTTACTGGATTTCTTTGAAGGCTTGCTGTCATTTACATGTATACGAGCTTGTTATAGCTCTGTTTAAGTTTTTTTTGCTATCCCACTGCTGTCGCATGCATGAAATTGTTTTGCACGGGCGTTTTCCCAACCAACGAATGGCCTCACCCACATGCATGTTGATCTGTTTGGTAAATCTTTCATTCTTTTTAATGCACTATTAATCACTTTTTCTATCACTTAGTGTCGCCATCCATTCACTATCTTACTTGATTTCAGTTTCCCGTCAGTGAGTCGGGCCAACCTTGGCCTGGGCTCTGCCTTCACCAAGGCTGCATTGCACAATCTGGGGAAGGAAGGCTCACCTTCCTATCCAGATTTGCACATTCCTGCCCAACACTCGCCTCCAGGATTGTTTTGCGCATTTCTGGAGGACAGTGGTTGCTTGGCCCAAGAAGTTGCACAAATTTGTCTCTAGGCCAGCAGTCCTTCACATTTGGAATTGCACATTGTGCAATCCCAACAGCCAGCTATTTGACTGGATTGTGCATTTCGTAGATCCAGCACAAACATGATTCACTGGAATGTCTCTCACACTAATCCTGAGACGATGACCTTGAGCAGTGTTAGTAGGACAAAGCTTGCCACCTTCTGGGCATGAGATTATGATGATATCTATCAGATGTCAGAGTCTGTGACTGTCATGAATCCATTTAGCTTGCCCAATAGTAGAGCTCACTCCAGAGACATTTTGAAGGATTGGGTAAAGGAGCCAGCTCGTTTCAGGATGACACCCAAATCAGATCTACAAGATGAAGATATTGAGGAAGGTATACCAATACTTGGTCATATTCGCATGTCGACTATGTGGCTAAGCAAGCATTGAAACCTTTCCTCAGAGTTGGGTGATCACACTGGACCAACTGGATAGAGAAGGAATACCATGCAACTGGACTGGCATATTGGCTTATTAGCTAAAGGAACAAGTCACAAAGGCTCGACAGTTGCCCGAAGGCATGCTTTCAGAGATTTAAATGTCTACCTACATCCTAGATGCAGTTTGTGTCTGACATGAGTTTTTGAGCTTGGAGTGGGCATGGTTACCATCAGAGACTATTGTGAACATGTATTTCAAGTTGTTGTTCGAATGCAGCTTCAAAGGAGTGATCATATAGTTGTCCAACCATTTTGTCACCCCAGTGTACAGGTTGACATTCAAACAGGATCCACCTTGCATGTCAAAGGAAGCAATGGAGGCATTGTTTGGCATTGCAGATTGGTATGCCTCACTATTTGACACTTTCATCTGAGTGTTTAGTGCGGAGAAGCCTTTGTATGTTCTACCAAAGTTTTCCTTGGATGTACTTGTCATGCAGGAAGTAGCATATCACATCTTGGCAGGATTGATAGCTAGACTGCAGCAGAAGAAGAAGGCACCTTGGCCCGCTCTTCTGTTACAGATTGGGTTATATGAGATCTAGAGTATCAAGTAAGCATATGTCGAAGCAAAACAGATGAAGAAGTACCCATTCAAGCTCCAAAGCTACAACCCGTATGACTCACATTGCATTGTGAAGGATCACTGTATAAGAGTTTAGTTCAACTGGATCCATGGGGCATGTCATTGAGCTAAGGAGGACTCATGGAGGTATTCCTACAATTCCTCCAGACCCAATGAATAGGTTGCCTTCGTCACAGAGTGGTTAGCAAATCAGCATGAAGCAGAATCACGGAAAGCACCAGCAGTAGTAGCAGCAGCAGAGGCAGCAGAGCCAAGCATACCTGTGTGCGACAAAAGAAAGAGGAGGATTGTCGACCACATGGAGGAGGAACAAAGCTGCAAGTTTCAAGCAGATCCACTTGTAGAACAAGAAGTTATGGCTCTTCAAGCAAAGAGGTAGTAGTGTGACAATCACATCACACGAAAGCATAGGGATAAGAAGAGAATGGAAGAAGCAGAGAAGGAGTTTCATGAGCTGAGGGAGCAACTCCGAAAGAACAAGAGTTGCGCCAATAGGAGAAGGAAGCACACCAGATACAACAGGGGGCGCATCATGATAAGACAAACAAAGCAATGCCCATACAAGTAGTTGACTCATTTGAACAGCTAGCATCAGGTGAACAAGGTGAGCCATCGCAGGGGCAAGACTTTGCTCATGAGATAGGACATGCACTTGAACAGTTGGATGCAGAAATGGAGTAGCAGGAGTTGGAACAAAACATCGACCTCATGCCTCACCACAAAGACGTCGATTCACCCGCTTCAATGCATCTAAATGATAAGCAAGTCTCGAATGACCTAGGAGGTACTAAGATCCTTAGTGGTCAGCCAAAAGTAGGGGTGCACAATATCTCTTTTGATGAATCTCACCACAAAGTTGTGCAGACTCACAGAGTACCAAATCCTGAGTACCAAACATCCCTTGTGCAATTTGAAGAGAAAATGATCTTGACTGATGTGCACAAGCATCCAACTGCTCTAGCCGATGCAATTAGAGTGTATGTCGAAGCCACTAGCTCAAGTGTTCATTTCCTCATAGCTGAGAATAAGCGAATGGCGAAGGAACTATAGGTGTCCAAGCAGGGAGGAGACTTAGTGACAATGTCCGCCCGAACTGAACTAAAGAAGGAAACACTAGATGAAGTATTGTCCCTTGATACAGTTATGCGAGCATTGCACTCCAAGGTTGGTACCATGCACCAAGCAGTAGTCCATCTCCATGGATGGCAGCACCGATGTGCGAGAAGAGCACGCATCTTGAAGAACATACACGCTGTCATTAACAACATGCAACCATGGATGATGAAGCACAAGGGAGCCTCGCTTCACTTGCCAAAGATGATGAGGGCCAATGCGGTCGAGCTGCAAGCACGTATCCGAAGTCAAATCTAGAGCTATGAGGACCTACTGCAACTCATCACTAGCATACAGGCTTCCCATGCATGAGTATTCAAGAGTTTGGATGTTGTGGTGCATTCACATGCGTTCCCATCACTTGGGACTCTCACACAAGTGAAGACAAAGAAGCAAGTCTGACAGGAGCTTGACTCGTACATCAACGAGTTGATGTGCATCACCACTAACTCAGGCTTACCTATCAGTGCAGACATCATGCGCAAGTATGTTGTTGCTCTGGCCACATTGAAAATAATGATGTGCTTGTTTTCAGACGAGTTAGACAGTGGAGCCCAAGTAGTGTACCCAAATGCTATGGAGGCAAGGTTCAAGTTCCAGCCCTAACCAGCTGATTTAGGATGGAACCAGCTGGTTTATGGTCAAAATGGTTGGTTCCATCATAAACCGGTTAGTTTATTGCCAGGGTAATCATAAACCCCAATGAATGCGTTTTTTTTAGTTTTAAAGTTGTTTTGAAGGAAATTCGGGGTTTATTTCCTCCAAATATAGTCCCTCTAAGTAGAACATGCCTACCATCTCATTTTCCTGACACATCTCAACCCTAGCAATGTGGCAATTAATGGTAATGTTAAATTCTTAAAGTAAAAGGATGAAAATGTCTTCATCCTTTTACTTAAATTTTTAACATTACCATGAAATGACTCAGGATGTTTGAGAGTGGTTTCGAACTCATTGGATTTCATATGGAGAAACTAGAATTTTAGATTTCACTCAAAATTTAGTAGACTTAATGGTTTTTAGGATTTCATAGTTTGGGGGTTTACAATGTTTCCATTTGATCATATCATGCGTGAGGGTATGAGATTGGCATTTGATCAAGAGCATGAAGCCCTTTAAGAACCTTTATGTTGGTGGCATTGATTGTTGAACTTTGTTGATGTTGGTGGTATTGATTGTTGAACTCCCCTACCATGTCCTTAACAAGGATGCACTCTTCACTCAAAGGAAAACAACAGGTTAGGCACGCTAATATTTTTCTACCACATTATAAGGTTGAGGAGATGAACCCTTCACTCAAATCAAAATCATTGGTTAGGCATGTTAAACCTTTTCAATTTCTATCATGTTATAAGGTTGAGCAATCTAAGTCTAAAGACTTTGAGCTAGATGATGTTTATGTATCTCTTGTTGATGATGTTTATGTATTTCAAGTAGTGTTGAATCAATGATGAGTTTCATGAGTGACCATGTTGATCAATGATTTGTAGTTTTGATGTTTATTTTTTCTACTACAACTAAAGTTGTAGAGGAGTTTTAGGAGTCCTCAAACTCTGAGCCATATTATTTATGTATCTCATGTTGATGATCTCTTGTCTAGTAGTGGTGATGAGTTTGATCATGATGAGGAGTGATCATGTCATTGATCATTGATATGTAGACTTGTAGTAGATCAGTGACCCCATAGCTTAGAGCATTGTTTTTGGACTCTAGAGGCCATTTAGAGCCTCATTAATTATGTATTTTGTTGCGAATATGTATTGCACTCGATGCCATTTTGATATATTCACCTTTACATGGTATATAGATGAGAAAACATTGCATATTTTCTTTCTATTGTCTTGGAATCATGGTTTTAAATCTTAAAAATAGTTTTTCATTAAAAAGTAATTATTTAATGTATTTTGTAAAAAATTATTCGTTTACATCTGACCAGTCACGATTCGACTGGTTCCGATTTGAAACCCAGTTCATTAGGTGGATCGGTTGGGTCACCGGTTCCGATTTTTAAAACATTGGTTACTATTGATCAGCATGAGAATCTCAAGAAATTGGACTTCTATAGTTGTCTAAGTCATAATGATGTCTAGTTTGGCTTGTTCAAGCCATTTTTCACCTGGGTACATGTGCATTGTAATGTTGAGTCATGTCAAGTGTAATTCAAGTGTCAATAGTGGATGTAATAGTCATAGAGTAGGTGAAGAGTCATGCGGGTAGTTGAATGGTCACAAAGGGGAATGTCAAGGGTCACCCCACCCTTTGCTATAAATAGTCCCTCGTAACTCATTATATAGGTTTTTGGTCAGCCAAGCTTTTGATAAGACTATTATTGGAAAGAGCTTGGACAGTATTGTAATGCGCCTTGGCTTCTCCACTACACGAAGCTAGTACATCTCTTTGGAGGAGCAGGCAGATGTAGCTGTAATGTTCCACTGATGGGGCTAGTAGGTTTCAATGGATGTATTGTATGATGGGAACTTACACTTCTTTATATAATAAAAGCCAACACATTTTCATGCATATCTTGTTATTGTAGTTGGACTGCTCTGGTTGCCTTAATGATATATGTTGTTTAACATACGTATTTGTGTATCAACTGATTTGTATGCAATTATATGAATCTTGTTGCAAATGTGTTATATATGCTATTAATGTTGTCCCGTCCGTGTCAACTGCTCTATCGGACACCAGATAGACCTTTCACATGAACCTTGTTGTAACAATCGTTGCACTCGTTCAGACTAATCCGTGAGTGTTGTACGTGTTACCTTACCTTGTATGATGTGACTGCTGCATCCAAGTGGACTGCTCCACTAGAAGATGTGCATGTCCTTTTGTGTTGTATGTTCCTAGCCAAGTTGGGACTGATCCCTTTCAACCTAGAACTCACCTTCACTCTCATCTCACCCCCTATGTGTTAGAACCTCTCATACACCTTCCTTGACTCACTGCATCAGTCACACCCTTGCTACTGATAGAGTTATTTTACTTGCCTCTGTGCGACATCGTCGTCAAGGCATTACCTTACGACCCACTGTTGGGACTCCTACACCAAATGGTCTGAGGTCTAATCAAGACTTCTTACTGAGGAGATCCCCTTGACATGTTGGTGGGTCCAGCACCATCAACATATTCATAGTGTGATGCCTTACTAGACCATGTTGCTAGTTATAGTTTTTTGTTGATGGTGGACACCCTAGCTAGGGTTTAGAAGCATTCCAAGTGTCCTAGTATTTTTCAACCTTAATGGACATTTTGTGCCAACTTTTGAAAAGCTATTTGGTATGTACTTGTAACTTCATTTCTTGTGTAACGAAGTCCCTTAATGTCCACACATTTTATACTTGTATATCTGACTTTTAGAGTATATTCCCATGGAAATTAAGTAGTTTCTAATGTTGGGTATAAATGCTAATTTAATATAATAGTGAGTAGAATTTGTTGAGTAAGATTATTGGATGATTGGATTCTTGAATTAGACAAGAAGTATCCTTGCTATGAGAAGTGCTTGACATTTAGAATCCATGCTTGGAGAGTGCAACACTTAGGATTGATCGCTTGACATGTGTATACCTTGGAGAGTGAGCACTTGACTCTTTATCTTGTATATTGCAAAGGCCGTTGTATGACATTCATTAGACACACTTAGTTTAAGGCTATGTACCACATTATCGTTAGTGTGCGCCCACTCACAATAATGTGGTCCATAGCCTTAAACTAAGGATGTGGTCCATAGCCTTAAACTAAGGGTGTGGTCCATAGCCTTAAAATAAGGGTGTCTATTGTTAGTGGGTGCCCACTAACAATAATGTGGTCCATAGCCTTAAACTAAGTGTGTCTAATAAATGTCATCCAAGGGCCTTTGCAATATACAAGATAAAGACTCAAGCGCTCACTCTCCAAGGTGTACACATGTCAAGAGATCGATCCTCAAGTGTTTCACTCACCAAGCATGGGTTCCAAATGTCAAGCACTTCTCATAGCAAGGATCCTTGTCATATAATTCAAGAATCCAATCTTCCACTAACAGTAATGTGGTCCATAGCCTTAAACTAAGGGTTTCTAATGAATGACATCCAAGGGTCATTGCATCCTATGTCGAGCTTCACCAACATTTCTCCAAAAGTTAATAAGGTGGCAACAATTAGCATATCTCCATTAGGATCATATGTTAAGTTGAGCAACCAACTGAACAACATCCACCTTAAGATTTCCTTGGCAACAAAAATAAGAAATTGCTAACACATCCATAGCATTCTCCTTTAAAATTATCGTGGAGAACCAAATACGGAATTTTGGCCTAAATGATATTTGACCAAGTAAATATTATATCCCATTGGATCATATGGGTTGAGTAAGAGAATTCATGCACTATATGTTCAGCTTGGACAACAAAAATCCTCATCGTGTGAATTGTCTAACACTTCAAGCCCATTAATGTAGAGAGAATCACTAGAATATTTATCTCTTTACATGCGTACAACTTGGAAAGTGAACACTTGAATTGGATACCTTATCTTGTAGAATAGGCACATGATTCAAGAAATTAACGAAAATTCAGAAAAATTGGCAAACATTTTGATTGTTTTACTCCTCTAATCAAATCTACTTGTAACAAAGTTTTGTAATTGTATTTAGACACATGGGCCTCCCCTGTGCAGCTTTACTTCATTAAAAGATAACTTCTTATAATAATTTAGGTTTCTTAGTTCACATTAGACACGAACTAGCTTTCATGACTTCCACTAAACACCTAGCATGCATGTTAGTCCCCACCTAGGCCCTGGATTATTCATGTGGTTCCTTGGATCACTATGCTTGAAGAACTTTTATCATGTAAGATTAGAGAATCTCCTAGAGGACTTGGATGATATAAGTGGGAAATTAATCGTGGATTCGACAGTATTCATGCTAGTTTGGTGTGTTGATTTCTGGTAGCATCGGATGTGCTCTAAGCCTCAAATTTTGTAGGGAGGCCTGGACATATGTATTCCACAATACCTAGAAATCGTTTTGGGAAATTCCACTCAGAGACAGTTTTATTAAAATAATTAATTATTTTTAATGGAGGCCTAATTCTAAACTTAGGAAATTAAAATAATTAAAGGATATTAATCTAAGTGTGGGTTGAACTTCTAAAAGAATATGAGGATCAAGCCAAAATGATCTGAGCCATTGATTAGGATCTAAACTGGGTCGTTGGTTCTCAACAGAAAGATTATAAAAGGAGGCTTGATGGGCATTTGGAAAACACATCGAAGATCAAATTTTTGAAGCACAACATTTGTTGGGGAGAGAATTCGAAGTGATATTTTGCAGTGAGGGGCAAGGATAGTTCCTATTATATATTTTTCCTAATCCAGGAATAAGAAGTATAGGAGGAAAAGAGAGATCCAGGAGATGTAGCACAGAGGCTAAGCTAGCTAGTGTAGGCTGATGCAAAGGTAGCACACAACCTTGATGAGGTCCATATTTTTGTTGGAGGAATCGATTCCTGAAGCCAAAAGCCAGGGTGTGAGACCAAGAGGTGGAAATCGATGTTTCTAGGAGGAAAATTGATCAACAAAGGGACTTGGATCTGTCAGGATCACCTATGATAGTGTGAGTTACTTCTCACTATTCATATGTCAGTGATATTCTCTGTACTAGATAGCTAGCAATGCATCTAGAGATTGTGTTAAGAAAACTACTGCTTAATAATAAAACCCTCAGTTGTTGCACTGATTTTCCCGCATTGGGTTTTTCCGTGTAATGTTCCTATGTAGGAATACAAGTGATATACAAGCATACAAACAATTCAACAATAAAAAAAACGAAATAGACACTAGGCACCCATGAAAATGTTGGAAATAATAAACTGTTGAGCCATTTTATTACTTCTTCAAGAGAAAAATACAATAGTAAATAGAATGGTGCACCTAGGATTGTCTCAATGGACAAGCATGAACAAACTCGGGTGAGCAATGGCTGAACTGAAGGCTGCTACAACTGCTACACCAAATTGCACTACATTGCCAAGAAAATTGCTCTTCTATTGACTTCAAAGGGCTAGAAACACTACTTCCCGTTCTCAGAATATTATGATATTCGAGCTCCTTACTCCTTGGCCTAAGCCCAGAAAAAACCATGAGGGAATTTAGCTGGTTCAAACTTCTGAATTTCAACCCTCAAGGAGCCCAACTTTAGGCAACTGCAAAACTCGGCCTACTAGATTCAGGCTATAAAACCTCCTGAAAAGTGTATGAAAACTCTGATTTGATCCCACCAACAAATATCCTAACTTTCAGGATGAGTTTCCAAGTTGTAGCTCTTGCCCTCAAGATCCACAAAAATTTTGAACTAGCCCTTTGCGTTGTCTCCCAAGCCTGGAATTCAAATTGTTGGGTTGTTAGCTTATTTGGCACCAAAACTCTCACTGAATGTTGGCCCAATGTTTTCCCTTAGATTCCTTGGCTCCTCCAACAATTGGTTGATCCAATGTGGCTCAATCCCCTTCTACGTGTTGTCCCTGTGGCCTAGAAATATGCACTTCCTGAGTGTAGCTGAGTGATGATGTTGTGGATACTCCCTGGAACTCCTGAAAATACTTGTGGAACTACCTTCTTAGGGTGGGCACTCGAAGTCCCCTAAAAGTAAGGTTGAATCTCCCGCTTGAGAGATTCGTGGTTGAACAACCGGCTGACTCTACTAAGCAACTGAGAAAATAGTCAAGTAAGTTCGATATGCAAGGTTGAATGAATGATCCAAATGAGAGCCTCTTCCTCATTTTCTCTTTGTGGCCTTCCTTTCCTCATGTGGACTCCTCCAATCAGCATTTCAAATTCCCTCCAAGTCATTCAGTTGTCCTAGTTCGAATTCCAACGTGGGTGGCCGCCACCTTCCACTAGAAATCTAATTAAGCTTAATTTTCCCCTAAGTCCCTAAGTCAAAATTGTTGGGTCCTTTTCCTTAGCCAAAAATGTGCAAAAATTTGTAGATATAACTTGTTACAAATGTGTTTGAGAAGGGACATGACAGTCCTCCCCTCCCAATTTTTTCTTGCTCTCAAGCAACCTCAGAGATGGGTGCTCCGAAATTTGCTCACCCTCCTAGGTGGCATCCTCATTTGGAAAGTTCTTCCAGCGTACAAAGAACTCCCTGATGGTCTTGCTCCTCAACTTCCTCTCCCTCCTCTCCAAGATGGTCTCAGGCTCCAAAACCAAGTGGCCCTCATCATCCAGTGGAGGTAACTCTACTGTTGTTGTCACCTGTTTCCCCAACACCTTTTTAAGGCATGAGACATGAAATACATTGTGAATCCTACTCCTTGGAGGCAACTCCAGCTCATAGGCCACCTCCCCAACTTGTCTAATCACCCAATATGGCCCATAGAAGCAGGTTTGTAGCTTCCTGACCCCCTTCTGCTTCAATGTAGACTGCTTATACAGCTGTAGCCAGAGGTACTCCAAGTCCCCTCCTCAAAATGCCTCTTTGTCTGGTGTCGATCTGCGTACACCTTTTTTTGGTTCTATTTTGTCACAAGCTATCCTTGAGAGCCTTGAGGATGTATTAGCTCTCTTGGATCCATTCTTTGGCCTTTAGGGCCAAACTGTCTCTAAAAACAACATCAACAAAAGATAATGCATCATATCCATACAAGGCACGGAAAGGAGTCATACCAATGGACATTTGGTGGGTGGTGTTGTAGCAATACTCACCCAAATGCAACCACCGGATCCAAGCCCTCTGTTGTCCCATCACATAGTTCCTCAAATACCCCTCTAGCCACTAATTAACTCGCTCTGTCTGGCCATCTTTCTGGGGTTGGTAGCTCATGCTAGGAGTGAGCTTGGTACTAACCAATCCAAAAATATTCTGCCAAAGACCTCCCATGAACCTGCTATCCCTGTCACTCACAATTTTCTTAGGAAGCCTATGTAACCGGAAGATCTCGCGAAAGAACAGATTTGCAACCTGTGCAACCGAATACTTGGTGGGGATGGAAAAAAAGTGGGAATACTTGGTCAACCAATCAACCACAGCATAAATGTAGTCCTTCCCCTGCACTGTGGGAGCCCTACGATGAAATCCATAGATATGATTTCCCATTTCCCCTCGGGGATGGGAAGTAGTTGTAGCAATCCTACAGGGTTAATCAACTCCCCCTTGTTCCACTTACATGCCTTACACTCTTGTACGTGCTTCAACACATCCCCCCTAAGGCCCTTGCATGTGAATCTCTCCCTGGCTGCCATATATGTTTTTTGGAACCCCTGGTGCCCTAACAATGGCGAGTCATGTGTTGCCTAGAGCACTCTCTCCCTCAACTATGAGTTGGGTACCAGAAAAATGAGTCCCTTTTAATAAATGACCTCATACATCACTCGGTACGCTCATCTATGTGGGTACCCTCCAAGATTCTGCATGCCCTCTTGTCCTTGGAGTACTCCACCAGTAGTTGGGCCTTCCAATCATGGCAGATGCTTATGAGTGATAGACTAGTGAGTCTCCCTGATAGAGCATCGGCCACCACATTGTGCTTTCCCCGCACATACTCTATATCGATGTCATAGCCCTGCACCTTGCTGACCCATGTCTGTTGCATATCATTGAGGCCTACTACCCCATGAAGTTATGGAGATTGTTGTGAGAAGTTTTCATCCGAAACCTGTTGACTACCAAATATTGTCGAAATTTGGCCAATGCATGCATGATGGCCAACATCTCTTTGTCATATATGGAATATGGCCACTCATGTGATAGGAGCTTCCGACTCTTGAAAGCAATGGGATGCCCATCCTGTGATAGAACTGCTCCAACTCCCTCCCCAGATGCATCACACTCTATGGTGAAGTGCTAGGAAAATCTGGAAGTGTTAAGACCGAGTAACTGCTCATCACCTCCTTGAGGCACTCAAAGGCTGCCTGTGCTCTATCATTCCATGCAAAAGCCCCTCTTTGAGTAAAATCTATCAAGGGTGTTGCCAACTATGAAAACCGCTTGACAAACTTCTTGTAGTAGGTGCAGTCACAGATACCCAAGAAACCCCTCAGCACTGTCACATCTCGAGGCACTGGCCAGTCACGGATAGCTCGTATCTTCTCCTCATGGAACTTCACCCCATTCACACCAATGATATTCCCTAAGTAGAGCATCTATGTCAAGCCAAAATTGCACTTGGAAAGTTTGGCATAAAACTGTTGCTCCTCCAGAATATGTAGCACCTCCTCCAAGTGTTGGAGATGCTCCTCCCACGTCCTGTAGTAAATCAAGATATCATCGAAGAAAACCAAAAAGAACCTCCTTAATTGCCTCTCAAATACATGGTTCATGCACAACTAGAAGGTAGTCGGAGCATTGGTCAATGCAAATGGAATGACCAGGAACTCAAAGTGCCCATAATGACACTGGAAAGCTGTCTTGGGGATGTCCTGATCTCTCACCCTGATCTGTTGGTAACCCAAATGCAGATCAGTCTTAGAGAAGTACTTGGCTCCTCTAAGCTCATCCATCAACTCATATATGTGGGGGATGGGGTACTTGTTCTTCAATATCTTCCGGTTGAGGGCCCAGTGTCAATGAACATGCATAAGGTATGTCCTTCTTCTTCACCAGTACTATTGAAGAAGCGTAGGGACTGGAACTTGGCCTGATATGGCCCAATGCCAATAGCTCCTAAATGACCCTCTCAATCTCATCCTTATAGGCCTTAGGATCCCTAGAAGTGGTAGTGATCACCAACTACACACTCGGCTCCAACTCAATAGTGTGCTCGAATCCCCTGTCTGGAAGCTGCCCAGGTGGAATATCCCCAAACACAATTGCGTATCTGTCTGACAAGGCCTGTATGTCTGGTGGTGGTGGTTGGGTTTGTCCCCCAACCTCTGATATCCTCAACTTCACTTCCCATGCGATGTCCCCATGTTGCAAATCTGCCTCCATCTTGTGGGCTGAGACTGTCTTAGGTGGATAGGAATGCATCCCTCTAATAACTACTGATTTGCCATACGGCCTGGTGAACTCCATCTCCAATTTCTTCCAATCAGTAGTGACTTGCCCAAGGGATTACAACCACCGGACACCAATCACCATGTTGGTGTCTGGCACATCGACCACAAAGAAGTGGTTCGTCATCAAGTAGTTCCCCATAACTACTGTCAAAGCAAGCACATACTGAGAGCATTGCATGGTACAGTCACCTGGTACTAGGACTGAAAAGCCCTCAAACTTAGTCATGGTGAGGCCCCTCCTCTGAACCAACTAGGCATCTATGAAGTTGTGGGTAGCCCCACTGTCAACTACAACTGACACCCATTGTCCCAGTATGGTGCCTCTGATCCTCAATGTAAATAATTTGGGGACCCCGTATAAAGAAGTAAGGACTCCCCTGGATGGGGAAAAGGATGTCCCTCCCTATGGAGGTGGTGGTGGTGGTCCCCTATCTGTTTGACTCTCACCATCTCACACACCACTCTCCTGCTCCAACTCGTCCTCCTAGTCACTGTTCGAAAATACCTCAATATAATGTGCTTTTCTAGTAGTGCAACGATGGCTTGGTGCCCAAGGCTCCCTGCAAGTGAAGCACAACTTCCTCCTAATGAGGTCCTTTCGTGTCTCATCATCCAGCTACCCTCAACCCTGGGTAGTTCTTTGAGGTGGAGATCTAGTGTCATGCCCCTTCTGTGGGAAAGGGATCCGTGTAGGGAAAGGCGCTCTAGTCTTGGGGATGGCCCCTTGTAGATATCTAGTGCACAAGACTACCTCCTACAGTGTGGAGGGTTTGCGTGACTTCACCAGTCCATGCAAGGGCTCAAGTAAGCCCTTAATGAAGGTGCACACCCTCCAAGCCTCTGATAGATCTAGAACCATCACTAACACTCACAAAAAATCTAAAATATAATGCTCTAGGTTACCTATCTGGCACAGTTGAGTCAACTCCCTCAAATGGGCCTCGAGATCCTTCTGGTAAAAATGTTCCACCACCCTCGTGAAATCCTCATAAGAAGCCACATTAGCATGCCCCATGGTGGCCAAGCCATGAAACCACCAACAATGGGCTTCCCCCTCCATGTGCAGCATGGCCATCTTGATGGCTTCCTATTCTATCATCCGGTTGAGCTGGAAGTAGGTGTCCATATTCTCAACCCAAGCCCTAGTAGTTCCATCGAATGTAGGGAAGTACATCCTCCCTATGGTCCTCTACAGCTCATAGCTCTGTGTACCCTATCCTCCATAGCCCTTCTCTTCTCATTTTGCTTGAGTTTGCATAAATCTATGAAAGAAAGTGCTTCCCTGAAGTCTGCACCCATAGATTTCCACTCTATGAAATGTTCTCCCATCTATGTGGGGTTTTCACCCCCTGTTGGTTCCATCTATGCCACAGGTACAAACGAGGGCAGTGTGGCTCGAGTTGGCCCACTAGCTTATGGTTGTTGTGCTGCTGGTGAGGGGTGATCAAATGGCTGGGAGGCTCTAGAAGTTTCAGCAAATAGAAACACTCTAGGAGTGGTTCTCTCTCTATTCTGCATTGTTATCTCCTCTAACATCTCAGGAGGCTATCGAAAGCCATCTCTTCCCTGCTCTTGGGTTCCACCATGTCCTCTTCTACCACTGCTTTCCCCCTATCCTCTGTGTCTGGAGTAATCTCCAGCTCTCTTTCTCTGCTTTGGTACCTCTACCTTCTATATGTGATGTTCTGCTAATCTACTTCTCTCATAGGAGAAAATCCCCATAGATGAGCCAATACCTAGGCTCTGATACCATTGTAATGTTCCTATGCAGAAATACAAGTGATATACAAGCGTACAAACCATTCCGTAATCAGAAAAACGAAATAGACACTAAGCACCCATGGAAATGTTGGAAATAAGGAAATATTGAGCCATTTTATTACTTCTTCAAGATAAAATACAATAGTAAAAAGAAAGGTGCACCTAGGCCTGTATCAGTGGACAAGAATGACCAAAACCAGGTGAGTAATGGCTGAAATGAAGGCTGCTACAATTGTTGCACCAAACTGCAATGCGTTGCTGAGAAAATTTCTATTCTACTAACTTCGAAGGGATGGAAACACTACTTCTCATCCTCAAAAAATTATTATATTAAATCTCCTTACTAGTTGGCCTAAACTGAGAAAAACCCATGAAGAAATTTAGCTAGTTCATTCTTCTGAATTTCCACCCCCAAGGAGCCCAACTTCAGCTGCAACTGCAAAACTCGGCCTACTAAATTCAAGCTATAAAATCTCCCAGGAAGTGTCCAAAAACTCTGATATGATCCCACCTACAAATATCCTGACTTCCTGGATGAGTTTTCAGGTTGTAGCTCTTGCCCTCAAAACCCATGAAAATGTTGAACTGGCCCTTTATGCTGTCTCCCAAGACAGGAATTCAAATTGTTGGGTTGTTGGCTTCTTTGGCTCCAAAAATATCACTGGATGCTAGCCTAATGTTGTTCCTTAGATTCCTTGGCTCCTACAGAAATTGGCTGATCCAATGTGGCTCAATCCCCTTCTACGTGTTCTCCCTATGGCCCAAAAATATAGACTTCCTAAGTGTAGCTGAGTGATGATGTTGTGGATACTCCTTGGAACTCCTGAAATTGCTTGTGGAACTACCTTGCTAGGGTGGGCACACAAAGTCCCCCGAAGGTAAGGTTGAATCTCTTGCTTGAGATATTCGTGGCTGAACAACCAATTGACTTGGCTAAGCAGTTGAGCAAACAGTCAAGTAAATTTGATATGCACGGTTGAATGAATGATCCAAATGAGAGCCTCCTCCTCCTTTTGCCTTCGTGGCCTTCCTTGCCTCATGTGGGACCCTTCAGTTAGCATTTCAAATTCCCTCCAAGCCATTCGAATGGCCTAGTTCGAATTCCAATGTGGGTGGCCCCCACCTTCCACTAGAAATCTAATTAAGTCGAAACTTCTCCTAAGTCCCTAAGTCGAAATTGCTGGGTCCTTTTCCTTAGTCAAAAATATGCAAAAATGTGAAGAGATAACCTATTACAAATGTGTTTAACAAGGGACATGACATTCCGAGGACGTTTGTCTAAAAACAATGGTATAATGTGTTGTGTATTTCTTTCTTGCTCCGTTTGTGTATGTGTTTTCACTTATAATTTAACTGGTGATGATTGCAGTGTATTAGTTTTAGTGTTTATTGTAGGAAATAGTGAATAATTTGTTCAATCACTAAAAAATATAAGGAACATAAGTAGTTGTTGCAGTGGTGATTTGGGTAATGGAATCAGTGTTTCCTGTGAAGCAAGGGAGCAGAGCCAGAAGAGCCTAGCGCTAAAGAGAAGAAGGGGCATCGACTCTCTGAGTGAGTCCACAGAGAGGTACTATTTCCAAATTGAAAATTGTGAGCGACAGAGGGAACAATGTAGCATTAGAGTTGGCACAGAGCAGGCTTCAGGTGGGACACAGTTTTCTACAGCAATTTCTGGGCATAAAAAGCATCAGAAGGAAGAAGAGAGAGACTTGAGGGAATTTCTTCCTCAGAGAATTCCTAGCCAGGGAATTCAAATTCTCATTTGTTGAGCAATAGAAAGGGGCAGTAGCTCTACTGACTCCAGCAGGGAGTGTGTAGGCTAGCCCAGCAACATCGCAATGGAGAGAGGAGGTCATTCGATATTTTTGGCAGAGATGGTAGCCAGTGGGTTAAGAGATCAGGATCGGTTGGATGGTGCATCCAACTATGTGAACTAGAAGGGGAAGATGCCACACCTTCTGGATGAATCTTTTCTCAATATCTACATCAACAGTGTGGTAGTTAGGCCCATAGATCTAGATCCACTAAAAAAATACAAGGGAGAGATGGCGAAGGCTAAGTGGATGATCCTCAATAGAGTGAAGGATCATGTAGTATGTCACATCTCTAGCAAAGGGACTGCCAAGGAGACACAGAGGGTTTAGGGTCTGATGCAGAAGCTCCAAAGGCTGATGTAGAGGCTAGCAGAGTTGACGCAGAGCCAAAGAGGCACCACTAGGAGGATTTCGTAAGACAGACTAGGAGCTGGTGAGTCGGGCAAGGTGACGCAGTCCCTATTAGAGTGACGCAAAGCAGTGGGAGTTACAACTGTTACTGTGGGATTGTTCATCCGGTGATTATTCAGCTGGAATATTTATCTTTGAGGAGAGGTACTACTGTTGAGGGAATTCTCTATTGGGTGAGCCATTTCTGGCACCCTAGTTGTATTCTGAAAACTGCATAATAATAAAACCCTCTAAATAGTTGCATTGGTTTTCTCACATTGGGTTTTTCTGGGGACATTGGTCCAAAAATAACATGTCACTTGTGTGCTTGCTTTCTTTCAGTTGATGATCTGTAGATGTTGATATTGTACTTGTGTTTATTTTCAGTATTTACATGGTAAATAACTTGCTAAGTAATTGAACAAGTATGAAGAAATAAACCAGATAGTATAGGAAGAATTTCTAGCAGGTTAAACTTAGAAATTCCAACATGGTATTAGAGCATGGTTGTAGATCATAGGATAATTGAAGGCATCAGCTAGTAGAGCAGTAGCAGCTAAAACAATTGTCCCAAGTGACATAAAATTTTCCTAGTAGAAAGCAACAATGAAGGAGTGACGCAGAGGGCCTGCGTCATCAGCTCAAGTCAGGAGGAGGATCAACACAGAGGCAAAGAGGCGCATATCTAACCTACGTAGTGCCCAGTCATCTTTCTTAGTTAGGAAGGATCGACATTGTGGCAAGGAGGTGCATATTTTGCTGGTGTCGGGATTGCGCAGAGCCTAGAGGCTCAGTATGTCAGTTGCTGGGGCATATGAGGCTGTGGGTAATTTGTGGAGCAAAGTTGGTGGGGTACTATGGTCAAAACAGTACCTAACAAGGCAAGACCAAGGAGGAGGGAGTTGCAGCTGAGGCCGATTTCTAGCCAAGGAATCTATATTAGTGGTGCAGTTGCACAGACGATCGGAGTGGGGCAACTTGATGTTGGCAAAGGGATTTTCAAGAGGTAAATCGAGACTCAAAGGGAGTCGAATCGAGAAATTCCAGACAGGAAGCTTAGAGAGTCTGCAGGAGTTGAACAGAGGGATTCCAGAAGTGAAGTAGAGAGACTTAGAGGAGTCGAAAAAAGAGTAGCATTATGGTCGTGAATGGACTGAGAGGTCAGGATAGGTTGGATGGAGCATCCAACTTCATGGTTTGGAAGGCTAGGATCTTGTCCATTCTTGACAGATATCGCATCAAGGACTTCCCAGTTGACCCAGCTGAAAATGAGAAGTACGAGGAGGCAATCGCCAGGGCCAAGTGCATCATAATTAATGGGGTCAAGGATCATGTGGTGTCGCATATTGCCAAAAAGATTACAGCAAATGAGATGTGGGAGGCCTTGAAGAAATTGTACCAACGTACTTCTCTGTAGAGGAAGATGTTACATGAAAATTAGTTGTGGTCATATCAGATGCAGAAGGGAGAATAGATACATATCTTCCTTGGTTGATTAAAGGAGATCCAGGACCAGCTGACATCCATAGGGGCCATGCCAGATGAGGAGATGTTGGTGAGGACCACACTAAATGTAGTTTCCGAAGATGGGGAAGTATTTGTCCAAAGCATATTGGGCAAGTTGAAGCTTCCAAATTGGGAAGAATTGTGGGCATCTCTTCGTCAAGAAGAGATCAGATGACTGACCAAAGTGAGGAATAGCGGTAAAGGGGTCAAACACAAGAAGGAGGAAGAGGAGGATGTGGCTCTAGCATCTGCCGGAAAGCAAGAGAAGCGGAAGAAGAAGGACCTCTCCAAGGTCAAGTGCTTCCAGTATGGGGAACTAGGTCATTTTGCGAACTAGTGTCTGAGGAAGAAGAATAAGGGAGAGGCTTATGAGACCAAGGCAGCGGTAGCAAGGGTGGAGAAACAAGTCAAGGAGGCTGACAATTGTGCCATGAGTTCTCATGTGCCAATTGAGAAGAAGTGGGGAGATACTGAGCTATAGTCAGACGAACTCGGGCGATAAGGGGAAGGATCCTTGAGGTACCCAACCTCTTGGATTATACCATGCTACGGGAGCCCCAAAGAGGAGTAGCAGGACTGGCAGATATCAGTAGAGATGAATGCGGATGGAGCGGCAAAGAGTGATACAGTGTAGGAGTCTCGGGATAGCATGAGGCTAGTAGGCTGCAATAGTCCAAGAGGCATGAGAATGTTGCACTAGTGAAAGATGGCACAAAGAGGTGTGCAACAGTGTGAGATGGAGGGAATTGTTGCAGCAGCGTAGAAATCAGTAGAGGGAGCACTTGTTAGTGGCATAGGGAGCTTCAGCATCAGGAG